>CAUYQV010124698.1:0-30063 GCA_963574575.1 Galagoides demidoff
TTTTTGAGACGGAGCCTCAAGCTGTCCCCCTGGGTAGAGTGCCATGGCATCACAGCTCACAGCAACCTCCAACTCCTGGGCTCAAGTGAGTCTCCTGCCTCCGCCTCCCAAGTAGCTGGGACCACAGGTGCCCGCCACAACGCCCCGCCATTTTTTGGTTGCAGCCATCATTGTTGTTTGGCGGGCCCGGGCTGGGGATTCGAACCCACCACCTTAGGTGTACGTGGCTGGCGCCTTAGCCGATTGAGCCACAGGCGCCGAACCTGTTCAGCCTATTTTTAGTAATTGTTCCTTTTTATTTTTGGAAGCTTACTTAAATTTTTAACTTGATGAATTAAACATCTAATTATTTCATTTTTATTCTTGTTTACTAATAGTGCATTTAAGTCTGTGAATTTCTCCTAAGAACTATTTGGCTTTCTGTAGATTTCCTAATAAGATGTTCTCATTTCTTCTGTCTGATCATTGATACTTTCAGTTTTGATTTCTCCCTTGATCCTGTTTGACTGATGTCAGTTGAGTACATTTTATCTTTTAAAACAGCAGTGACAAAGGATATGTATGTATGAGTTATGGTAGTTTATTAAAACATTTAAAGTCTTCAACTGTATGTTTGTTTCTTTCTTTTTGTAACAGAGTCTGACTCTCTTGCCCAGGCTAAAGTGCTATGGCATCATAGCTCACAGCAACCACAGATTCCTGGGCTCAGCCTCCCAAGTAGCTGGGAATATAAGCATCCACGAAACATCTAGATAGTTTTTCTATTTTTAGTAGAGATGGGATTTTGCCCTTGCTTGGGCTGGTCTCGAACTCCTGAGCTTAGAGTGCTGGGATTACAGGCATGAGCCACCGTGCCTGACTCCTCAACTGTATGTTCCACAGTCCAGCTGGGCTTTGTCCTGAGCTAGGAGCTGTGTCTGTGGAGTGACCATGATGCCACCATCTGCCCAGTTTACTCACTGGGCAGTGAACCGTGCCCCTTCAGCTATGGCTAAGATCCTGCTAAACCAATTTTTTTTTGAGGCAGAGTCTTAGTTTGTTGCCCTCAGTAGAATGCTGTGCCATCACAGCTCACAACAACCTTAAATTCTTGGGCTCCGCGATTCTCTTGCCTCAGCCTCCCAAGTAGCTGGGATTCCAGGCGCCCACTACAATGCCTGGGTATTTTTTTGTTGCCATTGTTGTTTAGCTGGCCCAGGTTGGATCTGTACCCACCAACCTTGGTGTATGTGGCTGGTGCCCTACCCACGGAGCTATGGGTGCTGCCCTATGGCAATTGTTGATTGTTATCTTAGAGTTTTTCTTTGTGTGAGAATGATTGGAGGAAAAAAAATTTCCTTGTAGTCATAATTTTTTCCTGAACCACTGGCCAGAACAAGTTCATGGCTGCTGCTGGGAAACTCTATAAACACCGTGAACCATGACTATAGTGTCCTTTGCTTCCCGTGTCCTTTGTGTAGCAAATGCGTGTGGGGTGCATCTGTGGGGAGGGAAGCAGGGGGCAGGGGGCCCCCGCGTGCCTGGAGCTCATCCATTTCCTCACATCCCTGAGCTCATTCTCTTTTCCTCCTTTTCTTCCTGTTCATGTCGTCACCACTTTAAAACCAAAAACCAAGGAATTTAAAGCTAGAGGAGGGGGATGGAGACGTTCCCTCCCCCTCGCCACCCACTCCCAGCGCAGACGAAAGCATTTTCTCCAGCTCTTCAGGGAGAGCGGTGACTTGTTTAGAGAAAACTGAGAGAGACCAGGCTGCTGTTTAAAAATAATTCCGGGCAGAAGAAACTTCTCAGTTAACCCCAGGACCGCAAAGATGGTGAAGTGACTGTTTATTCATACCTGATATTTCTTTAGCAATTATTATCTCGTATAGAAATCCATTAAATTCCCAAATAATGATTGATGAAATAGGACATGGTTATGAATTGAGATGAAGGCTCTCTTCAAACCTGATTGGAAGTAAGTGGTATTGTCAGTTGAAGAGGAGGCAGCTGTGTACGTTTTAATTTCCTCTTGGAAACTGGCAGACCCAGAAGCTCAGCCCTGGTCATCCTGGGAGGGCGATTGATTTGTGACACGCTCTGTCTCATGTGCCGGATCTAATAATATAAGTGACCCGATACCCAGACACTGGCCTGGCAAAGAATTGCATTTCTTTAAGAATCATTTCAATGTAACTTGTGTGTGGAAATAAAGCTGAGAAGAAATTAATATTTCCTTCTGAAATTCAAGTAACTATCTCCCTGATTTCAGCTTCTCAAGCACTGTGTTACTGTGATAGAAAGTGGGCCAGTCTTCCTACAGACGGGGATGTTTCACGTGAGAGTGTATTTCCTTCCTTCCTTCCTTCCTTCCTTCCTTCCTTCCTTCCTTCCTTCCTTCCTCCTTCCTCCCTCCCTCCCTTCCTTTCTTCTTTCTTCCCTTCCGTACCCCTCTGTCACCCTGGATGCCGTGGTGTCACAACTCCCAGTCAGACCTCAGTGGCTGGAATTACAAGTGACCACCACCACACTCAGCTGGTTTTTTTTGTTTTTAGTCGAGATGGGATCTCAGTCTTGCTTTGTCTGTTCTTGAACTCTTGTGCTTGGTATCCATTCACCTTGGCCTCCCAGAGTGCTGGGATCACAGGAGTGGGCCACCGCACCTGGCCGTGAGAGTGTATTTGAAACCCGTTTCCTTCTCTTGTCAGTATTGCCCTCTCCAGCTGAGGCTGCCACTCACTTGGACCATCTAGAGAGAATGGGGGACGGAATGGGATGGTAGCCTCGGAGTCACTGTGAGAGTGACTCGGCCGGCCTCCTGCTCCCCACGAGCTTCCCTGCCCCAGACCTTTTGCCCCATTTGCCTGGACCAGTCTTCCACATGGCTTGTCTCATTTTACTCCAGTGGTTGCCCACCTGTTATCTTGACAGAATGTCTCCACCTGCCCCCAACCTCCTACCCCCACCCCAATTACTTTGCTTCAATTTTCTTTTTCTTTTCTTTTTTTTTTTTTTTTAAAGACACAGAGTCTCACTTTATTGCCCTTGGTAGAGTGCTGTGGAGTCACAGCTCACAGCAACCTCCAACTCCTGGGCTTAGGTGATTCTCCTGCCTCAGCTTCCAGAGCAGCTGGGTTTGAACCCACCACCCTCGGTATATGGGGCTGGCGCCCTATTCATGAAATGGCACAGAGCGGCAGAGATCAAAAGGTAGACCCCACTGTGATGCAGTAATTGATAAAATTGATTACACTTGCAGGCGAGCTGGAACACCATAGAGGCATTCACCACCTGACTGGTAGGTGAAGTGCCTTTTTATACCATTATTTTGCAGGGTCAGCAAGCTAGCGCAATACAGAAGCCGACCACAGCAGTTAGAGCGGGGTCGCAAGGTGAGGGCGCATATTGATTCATAGGTCAAAGGATACATCACAAACACATTACTTCATCATCATAAGATGGGGTACATCATAAGGGGTTACACAATTCAGGGTGGGGGTACCTGCTAACTTAAGTTACATTAACTCACAATTCATCAAATAAAGGGTGCAGGCAAGTATTGGGTAAGTTTCCGAGAACTACTTGGGCCTGAAACCAGCTTGAGCCCTTTTCACCCAGGGCTTTATTTGGAATCCACCCCTCCCTCACTCCCTTTTCTTATCTTCTCAAGCTTCTTCCCAGAACTTAACTTCTCCTCCCTTATGGGGGCTGAGGCTAAAAGGCTTAGGAGACATTCTTTTTACAAGTATAAGGGGTTTGTTGTACTTCTTACTAGTTCTGGGGGTTAGGGGCTGGGGGCTCGGTTATTACACTCACTGAGCCACAGGTGCCGCTCTGCTTCAATTTTCTTTATAGCATCATTTTTTTCTATTATAGTGAATATTTATTTATCTTGCTTGTTAGAATCTAAACATCTCGAGAATGGGACTCTGTTGATTCTGTTCAGTATTGTGTCCTCAGGGCCCAGAACAGAGAGTGCATAGCAAGCCTCCGCTATCTGTGTATCTGTCACCTGCAGGAGCAGATGTAGCCTCTTGGGGCCCCCTCTTCCCTCTTTGGGCTCCCACCATCCTCTATTGTAAAGATCCCCGTTTCCTCCTCTCCCACCGTGGTGATCATCTGGCCAATGATCTGATCATTTGGTTGCCGTGTTTTCTGCTAACTCCACTTTCTCAGGTTGGTGCCCAAGCAGCCGGCGGCTCTGGAGACTGCTGCGGCTGTGCGGGCCGGACTCACTGTCCGTGTTTGTCCACTGCCCCCACAGGGACACTTAGACCCTGACAGTACATGCACACTGCCTGTTCTCAGATGTCAACCCCCAACCCTCCTCCACCAGCCTGAGACCTCATTTTTCATGAGCAAAGTAGATGGAATCACACGAAAACGCTCCCTATTTTTTTTCCCACATTTTCACTAGGGTTAGATGTGCATAGGACTTTTTTGTGTATCTTTATTTTAGAAGAATTATCCATCTTCCAAAAAGTTGGGAACGTTCATGCCACCACCAGGCATGTGTTTGACATTGAAAAAAATGGAATTCATTGCAAAGAATATAACGCCCCATTATCCTCACATATGAACTTCTGATTACTAGGGAGGTGGACCACCAACCCACCAGCTCCCGTGTATGTGGCTGGTACCCTAGCCACTGAGCTATAGGCGCCGCCCGGACATTTGACATTTTTATCACACTTTTACTGACTACACAGTTTATATTTACATTTCTCAACCTTTCTCATTGATTTTTTTTGTAATTTTTGTTCAACTTAAATCTTTGTCAGGGGTACTACATGAATGAATGATGTGTTCTCAGTACCCGATGTCAGGAGGCTCAGGATGCCAATTTGAGCCATTATGGGTGAAATTAAGTTTGATTATGTGGGGAAGGCAGTGTCCTTCAGATTTTCTACATACTACCCTGTTCCTCAGTGATCGCTGCTGAGTTCTTCTGGCATCCGTAGGTTATTCTTGCCTTACTAAATCATAACTATAATAGTTTCGAATTGGTGATGTTCTGTGTCTATCTACTCTGTCTTTTCCATTCCTAGTGAGCGGTCTGCTATATCGGGCACATTCCGATACTGTGGTTCAGGAAGGGGGGAACCTGCCCATTGCAGTGTTGTTGAAGGATCTGATGGTGATTTTGTGAGTAGCTTGAACGCAGCTCAGGGCTTCTTTGGATCCTGTGAGAGTGTGGTGAATAGGGCAGCGGGCTGGAGTTGGAGGAGGCGCCGGTGCTTCTGCGGTGGTAAAGCATTCATTTTCACGTCCACTGGCTGCAGGGGTTCCAATTCCATAGCTAATAAATAGGCAGACACAGGAGCTATGTGTATCCATCCTTTGTGGACAGGCACGGTGGCTCACACCTGTTCTGGGAGGCTAAGCCAGGAGGATTGCTTGAGCTCAGGAGTTTGAGGCCAGACTGAGCCAGCATAAGACTCCATCTCTACTAAAAATAGAAAAATTAGTCGAGTATCCCTGGCAGGTGCTTGTGGTCCCAGGTGCTTGGGAGGCTGAGGCAAGGAGATCGCTTGAATCCAAGAGTTTGAGGTTGCTGTGAGCTGTGATGCCATGGCACTCTACCCAGGGGTGACAGAGTGAGACTCTTGTCTTAAAAAAAAAAAAAAAAAAGTGGTTTTGTGTTTAAATTGAAAGCAGGTAGTTTTTGAGCATTTCACTCCCTTTTCATTTGGGGCTTTGATATTGGAAAGGACAATGGGGTCAGTGTTCAGATGACCCTGAATCACAGTGCCCTGCCACTGGTTAACTGAGTATCTCCTGCAACAGTGACCCACATGGGCCTCACCTACCTCATTTGGAAACTGGAATGGCAGCACTTCCTTTCCAGGAGTGCTGGAAGGATTCCGGCAGATGCCACATAGGCCATTTCTCATCTTGTTTGTTTGTTTAGAGACAGAGTTCTCACTATGTCACTCCTGGTAGAGTGCTGTGGTGTCATAGCTCACAGCAACCTCCAACTCTTGGGCTTAAGCATTTCTCTAGCCTCAGCCTCCCAAGCAGCTGGGATACAGGCGCCCACCACAATGCCCAGCTATTTTTAGAGACGAGTTCTGACTCTGGCTGAGTCTGGTCTCAGACCTGTGAGCTCAGGCCATCCACCCCCCTCAGCCTCCCAGAGTGCTAGGATTACAGGTGTGAGCCACTGTGCCCGGCCTTCTCATCTTGTTGGTAAGCTCACAAGATAGCAATTTGCATTTTCTCCATTTCACAAATGAAGAAATCAAGAGATTTCAGAAATTCGGAGAGTTGGAATTTGACTCGTGTTCAAACCAGTCACATAGTTTTTTAGTGCTAGAGCCAGAACGTGAAGCTAGTCCTGCCTGGCTCCAGATTGCCTGCTTGCCCTGTGCTGCCCTTAGCTGGGTGGAGGTTCATGGTACACAAGGAGGCAGCTGCGTCTCTTTACCCTCCCTGTCCTCTAAAGCACTCTGAGAAAGCGGGGCTAGAAGGGGAGAGTTCTCAGAGAACTGTGACGGGACAGATGTATGGCAGAAGTAACAATAATAAATAAAATACATATAAAAATTGAAGGAGACAAGATCCCTCTTAACACGACTGGAAATCGTTTTTGAAGACAGATACCATATGCTGACGTGCCGTAAAAGTGGCTGTGGGACACATAACCTGCATAAGATGCAGCAGTGTCTGATTTACTTACAGGAACCACAGTTTTTACCTTCATCGTATTAAGAACAAATGGAGTTTTTGTATTTGGGGGGAGGGTAGATAGGTATGTCATAAAGTCATTTTATTTAAACATTTTTCAATATTCTAAAAAACATTCAGGCTAACTCAAAGTACACACCAGGGAATCGGGGCCCCCTTCTCTCTGCCCTCATCCTGACCAGGGGAAGCCGCTGGCAATAGCTGAGCCTTTTGTCAGACGAACAAACGGAGACCGTCGCTCCCTGTTCTCCCAGCAGCGTCCGTGGGAGCATGTGGACCTTGGTACAGACCCAGGAGCATGATTCCAACCATATTCCTTTCAAAGATCCTGCTGACCAACTTTTTCTGATAAACAGCAGAAAACAAAGACTGTAAATGGAATAACTCTTTCCAGGAAGGTCTCGGGGGAGGAAATGCCGGGGGATTCCACAGATACCTTGGCTCTTCTGACCGAGCCTACTCTCCCTGCCTCTGCCAAGGGAGCACCGCCAGGGGCGACAACCCCGGGCACTGGCCCGTTGCAGCCCTGCCTGTGTTGGGACAGATTTTCCAAGGATTCCAGGATCCCTCCAAAGCCTCCCTGAGGCTTGTGCAATTTAAGGGCCCAAAGGAAGTGGAACGGTCAAAGGGCGTTCTCAGCATCCAGGTAGAATAACCACAGTCGACTCATGGCGGGGGCACTTGGCTGGCAGAAAGCTGAAGGGCCCGTCCTTCCACGCTCTTTACTCTGAGAGTGACTTTATGCCATTGTTAACTCCAGCAAAAGAAACGCATGTCTGTCTGGCACCGAGAAGGCACACAGAGAGGGACTGATGGCACAGTCGCGTGCTAACAGGTGCCACTGAGAATAAGATGGAGTCAGCAGGCCAGAGCCTGAGACAGCACAGCTGGTCTGGCTGGTCCTCCGTGACCTTTGCTCAAGTCTCCCATTCATGTTGTTTTGTAAATGCAGCATTAACTGGTGCTGAGGCAATTCCTGTTGTTTAACATAAGGGTTTGTAGGCCCTCGCTTTGAACTCTTATATATAAAACTGTGGTCTTGGAGGAACGTAACAGTTTTGGAGAGGCCGCTCTCGCTGTTCTGCAGATTGCCAGACCTCATGTCCATCTCTGAATTTGGCTGACAGTGACAGGTGGCTGGATCCTTTTTATCTGGTCACAACATCACATAGGGAGAAAGTGCAGCGAAAGGGCATTTACACTGTGTTTACATAAAGGCGGGGGTGGGGGTGGGGGTGGGGGGTTGTCCCTCTCCCAGCACTTTGCTATATAGCAACACTCGGGGAGGCAGTGGGTACATTTGATAACCCTAAACGTGACTTGGCTTCTCGAAATCCTTTTATTAAAGGCCAAACTTAAGAGTTAAGTTATGGGCAACACCTGTGGTTCAAAGGAGTAGGGCACCGGCCCCATATACCGGAGGTGGTGGGTTCAAACCCAGCCCCAGCCAAAAACTGAAAAAAAAAAGAATTAAGTCATGCTGGTGTGAGGATTTAAAGGCACATGCATCAAGAAGCTGACAATTGCAGTCTGTTGCCAGCAGGACGGGTTCGTTAAATGTGTGTCACTGAGGTTCTGAGTCCAGAAAGACTCAGCAGAAGGAGATCTGCTCAGCCATGAAGTCTGGTGAACCCCAGGACTGGAGGAAGTGGCCTTGTTTGTGTCCCCCCCTTAAACCACTTCTTTGATATCAGTCTTACCCATGCCACCCATGGGAAAATGTGAACCCCGGAGTGGGCAGGTGGTGTCCTTGTGCTGTAGAGACAGCAGAAATGAAATATCTGAGCAAACAGAGCTGCTGGGCGGTGGTGAGTGCATTTTTCAGGAAAGTGATAATCTTTCAAGTGACAAACCTCTTTGGTTCTGGCATTTTCAAGGGAAATCTTTTCAGAGGGCATTTCTTTGCTGGCCTTTTAATGCAGTGGACACCAGGATACACCAACTTTCCCTGGGTGGTTCAGGGTCTTCCTTTGAGACCAGCTGTCCTCAGAGCTGGTGTGTTCTCCTGCCCTTGCCATCAGCGTCCCCCTTTTGGGGGGGGACCAGTTGCTGCCCTTTCTTGTTCGGGAAACTCTGGCTGTCAGGAGTTGTCATTGATGACAGTTCATCTCCCTCCTCTGTACAGGATAGCTCAGGCCATCATAGCAAGGATGGGCCTTGGCAGAGGGGCTGAGCCCACTGGCAGCCAACAGGGGTCAGGTGCCTGGGTAGGGGCAGCGTTGGGTGTAGCTGCGACTGTTCTAGCATACCCAAGGCTGCCAGGAGTGGCTGGGAGCATCTGCTAGAGGTTACAGACTGGACTTCACCGGGGCTAAGCCCTGTTCTCTGGCCCTCGGAGAAGCTCCTGCTGCACGTGGTGTTGAAGGCGGCCTGAGTCGTTGCCGTAGGAAGGACACAGGGAACGTCCTGCACCTGCTGCCCCCAAGCTGGAGGTGTGTGTGCGAGAGATAGCGACAGAGCTGGGCAGACCCCGAGTTCCAGAACCCACTGCTGCAGACAGGCTGATGCTGTCCACTGCAGGCCCCTCCTGGGGTTCACAGGGGCTCTCCAGCCACACAGTGGGAAGGGGCTGGCAGTGTGTGGGCAGGAGGGGGGCCCAGAGCCACGCCTGGGCAGCAGCATGCCACAGAATAACCCGATGCCCCCTAGAACAAGCTGCCCTTGTTACACCCAAAATGAATATATACAGAAAAAGTCCCAATTTCCCATAGAATTCGCAGGGTTTCCTGTGCTACTTAGAGATGGGAAGAGCAGGATTTCCTGTGCGAAGAACTCCTGGATCACTCCTGGATCGGATGAATTTTAAGATTCCTTTCATTTGTAAAATAATATGCAAAGGGAGAATTATTGAAAAGCAAATGGCATTTTAGGTTTTGGATCACCAAGAAATAGTGACTGAAGTGTAAGGTTTTGTTAGCAGTCATTGAGCTATAAGTGCTTTGTTGGTTACTGTGAAAGTGCACTGTGAACTCTTAGGGCCACGCTCATTCTGCCACCGGTAAATAATAAACCAAACGTCTGTCATCTGTCCTTGGTGTTTGGCTAGAGGATCATAATTATTTACCTATGTTAATAAATAGGAATATGAGCATAAAAATAATATGTAGGTCTAATAATTCTTAAGCATACACTTCTTTCCTAAATATACATTTCATGTGTTTACTAGAAAAATAATTTTGCTACTTTCTGTTTTTTTTTCCTCAGAGCATCTCAGGAAAGTCATAAAGAAGATATATGAGCCCTCAATTAATTATCAGAAGGTAATTTTTTGATTCATAATATATTTCATATTAAAAATACAAAGTATGAGAAAGATTTTGGCTGACTTAAGTAGTAAGTAAATCTTTAAACAACCGTACATTTAATCTGTAATTTTAGGCCCAGGCCCTCTGGCTCCCATTTGAAATATAGCAGAAATTTCAAAAGTAGCATCTTGAAGAGAATCTTTCAAGCTGTATGTTATTTCATTTACTTTTTGGGGGGACAGAGTCTCACTATGTTGCCCTCAGTAGAGTGCTATGCCTTCATAGCTCACTGCAACCTCAAACTCCTAGGCTCAAGTGATTCTCTGGTCTCAGCCTCCCAGGTGACAGGTGCCGCCACGATGCCCCGCTATTTCTTTTTTTTTCAGAGATACGGTTCTCTCTCTTGCTTAGGCTGGTCTTGAACTCCTGAGTTCAAGCAATCTGCCCATCTCAGCCTCCCAAAGTGCTAGGATTAGAAGCTGTATATTATTTTAAAACTAAGTCTTACTAAAAAAAAGGTATGCTGCTTTTTTTTTTTTTTTAGCTAACAGGGAAGAACCCCCTGAGTAGAATTCTTTGCAATTTGGCAGGAATAGTGACTCTTTTTTGTTTTAGTAGATAGGCTAAGACTAGCTTCCCATGAGAACAAGGCTCCTTGGGCCCCTATTGTGTGCAGTCTTGGCTGGAACTGGAGAGGGAGGGAAGGATGAGGGAGACAGCCTGGGTCTCAAGGGCTAGAAGCCAGATGGCAGGGACATCACCTAATGTTCCAAAGGAGAAGAAAGTAGGTAAATCTATAAGTAACATGCAGAAGAATGTACAGAAAAATGGTGAATTCTGACCAGAATTCTCTTGAGAGACAGCAACTCAGTGGCTCATAGCAGGAATGCTAAGGGCCGGAGAGATGGGGGTTGGGGTGGGGTGGGGGGATGGGGCTCATAGCAGGGATGCTAAGGGCCAGAGCAGACGGGAGGCACTCTGCTCACACTCTGCGGGAACTGTCAAGCCCCGGTCAGAGGGAAAGGAAGGTGAGTGGAGGTCCAGTCATGAGGGGCCTGGAGTGCTGCCCTCAGGTGAGTGGATAGTATTCTCATAAAGCATCAGGGCACCCTGCATTCCTCTGCTTAAACCCCAGGGGCTACCACTTCACTGTCCCTTTTCCTCCTGTGACTGATGACCTGAACACAAGAAGGTTCTTTTGGTTTTGGTTTGTTAGGAGTATTGGTTGACCAAGAAACAGACAAAAGTTTAATTGCATCAAAAGTGAGATTATACGATTAGTTCAATCTGCCGGTCAGGTTCTCAGCCCTGCAGGAGAGACGGGCACTGTGCACTGTGCTCCTTTTCCCCCGGCGTGAAGGTGGCTACCAGGAGAACCATGAGAAGACACACAGGCGGGCGTGCCGTGCTGGCCAGCACACTGAACCTGACCGCTGGCGTTCCCAGGGGAGGCGAGGGCAGGTAACCACTGAGTGGTCGCCTGAGATCCTGTAGTTATAAGTGGCCTCATCAACTTCTTACTTTGCAATAAAATGATCATGAAAAGGAAAGGAAAGGCAGAAGCCAAAGAGGAAGGCTTATCTGACGGAGTCACACTCAGCAACAGGGGCATGGCGTGGAGGTGATGACAGGCTGTTCCTTCTCCAGGGCCACCAGCTTCACCTACATCTCCCACACGTGATTGCCACATCGGGCAAGCATCCCTGGCAAAACAAAATGAAAGTCACTCTTACATTTATATTCAATGTGCCATGAGCATCCAGGCCTGAATGCCAACTAGTTCTGCCAGGGAATGGGTGGATGGGGGGCAGTGCTACTATCATGTTCAGGCCAAGGAGGACAAGGTCCTGAGGCCCTAAAGCGGCTCTGAGCTGGAGCTGTCCCGGCAGGGTCTTGGATAACAACTTTGTGCTTGGCTTAGGAGCTCCATGACCTCAGCTTCTAAACCTGGCTGCTCATTTCCTCTCCTGGCTTTTGCAAATGGATAAAAAAGACTGGGGTGAGAGTGATGTGGAGTGAGGATGTAGAACGGAGCCCACAAGAGTGGACTGAATCTGACCCGAGATGTGGGATCAGACAGTGGTTTCTATAGTTACCCAAAGGAGAGGGGTTTAGTTGAGCACAGATGCAGAGAAGCCAGGCCACCTTTGCCAGAAAGCTTTCAGACTAGATTGAGTCTGATAAATGGACGTGTGTTGGGTCGGATTCTCCCTGAAACAGACTCTGAGCCAAGGATCCCAGGGCGATCGAGTCACCCAGGGCAAGTCATCAGGGAACACTGGCTGGGAAGTGGGGAAGGTGGTACTACCTGCCCCAGGAGCAACAGAGCTTCCTCCTTAGAGGAGCTGTAGGAAACTGGGCAAAGCACCAGCCTCCCCTGCAAAGGGTGAAGGACAAGAGCTGTGTGTACAGCAAGACCTCAGAGGCCAGTCAGGGGGCTGCTTGGGGTGTAGGGACAGTGCAAAGTCCTGGGACTTCTTGTCTTCCAGGGTTCTGGAAAAAGCCTTCAACTGCCGTGTTAAAGATCCTGGTTGTTGGAAACCTGGGCATAGTGGGACCCTAGAGGGCCTAGGGACACAGGTGAGCACCCGCAGGTCTTTGTGCTGGCAAGTGCCCTCATGCTCCATCCAGGTGAGTCCTGGTTGGTGGCTTTCCATCACCCACTGGACACGCTCTGGCTTTCCTCTTCTGGTGAGCCCACTGATGGCCAGTGCTGAGTCGGTGCCTGAGTAGTTGGGGCCCTTTCAGTGAACTTCTTGCCAAGGGTGTCAGAGCGTCCAGAAATGCAGACCTTCTGTTCCTGGGGCGGCCCGACTCTGGGGAGGAGAGAAGGCTGATCACAGACCTGCTTCCTCCCTGCACTTTAGCTGAAGTTCAAAAGTAGTACTTTACAGTCCTTGGCCCCTCCTCTCCCTGACGTGTTTTCAGAGACTTTGTCTTTTGCATCAGACATTCATTTAATTGATATTTGTGGAGCACCTTAGGAGCAATGCAAGGTGGGAGTCCAAAGACTCTTAAGTTTTCCTATGAGAACTTGGAGTTGGTAAAAGAGAGGCCAGGTGATAAGACGTGCATGGGAGTTATATGGTACCCCAGTATGTGGAAGTCCTAATCCCAGCACTTCTGAATCTTTACCCCTCAGGTGGGGTGACCTGAGTTAAAATGAGCTCGGTGGGATGGGCTCTAATCTGATATGACCCATGTCCTTATAAGAAGGGGAAACGAGGACATGGGCAATCGCCAGGGAAGACCACGCACGTGGAGACACAGCAGGGAGGTGCCAAGGAGAGAAGCCACGTGACACAGCACCCCAGTGACATCTTGAACTTGAATTTCCAGCCTCCAAAACTGAGAAAATCAATGTCTGCTGAAGCCGCCCAGTCTGCAGGACTTGGTGTGGCAGCCCAGGCAGACCCTGACAGTGGTACCTGGGACACAGGACCCGCACGGCGGTTCTGACAAAGTGCTGTGAAGGCTGAGCAGGGGATGAGTGTCCTTGCACTTGGAAAATCAGGAAAGACTTCCTCAGTGGAACTGACAAATAAGAAACACCACCTTAGTCTATCTGAGAGCACTCGGGGCACAAAACTTCTCCACTGCTGCGTAAAGCATGTTCTCAAACGGTGCCCTCTCCCTCTCTGTAATAATAAAGAGTCACCATTTCTAGCTGGGTGCAGGCTTGTAACCCTAGCACTCTGTGGGGCCAGGCCGGTGGATCGCTTGAGCTCAGGAGCTCATGACCAGCCTGACCAAGAGCGAGATCCCTGTCTCTACTAAAACTAGAAAAACTAGCTAGGTGTGGTAGCAGGTGCTTGGAAGGCTGAGGCAGGAAGATCACTTGAGCCCCAAGAATTTGAGGTTGCCTGTCTAATGCCCAGGGCAACAGAGTGAGACTCTATCTCTGAGAAAGAAAAAAAAAAAAGAACAGTCACCATTTCTCATCTGCCATGTTCCATGCACTGGATTAGGAGCTTAGCTTGTCTCCAATCCTCCCAGGAACAGCCCTTCAAGGGGGGAAGTTCCTCTATTATTATAGATGCAGGAAAATCCTGTTCTCCAAGGAGCTAGCCCAAGTCACATGTCTAGCTTCCTCCCTCAGTTTTCTCTGCATAAGATATTAATGTCCTGCTTGTGTTTGATCACTCACATGCCTTTTTCTGTCTGTTTTCTTGATGCATGCTGCCTCTGCCACACGCAAACGCTTCACTTGCCTTGACCTCTGCAGCCAGAAAATATACTGTTGATTCTGCAGGTAAAGTCCTTGTCTCCTGTTGCAAGCTGCTCTCTGTCTGATGCCAGCGAGCAGCCTTCCTGTTCCTCACCGTTGTCGTTGCTGTAATGGTTTTTAAGTTTCTTGTTTCAACTTTGTTTTTGCTATAATCTTTAATCTCCTAAGCAACACAGCCCTGAGCACTTAAATCTCGGTCTTTGGTATGATCTACAAAGCCCTTGAGATCTTTAGATACTGCCCCATGGGTAGACGTCCACCTACTGGTGAACCCTGGAAATGACGTGTCTTGTACCCGAGAGTGC
The DNA here is from genome assembly GCA_963574575.1 of Galagoides demidoff. Lineage (NCBI taxonomy): Eukaryota > Metazoa > Chordata > Mammalia > Primates > Galagidae > Galagoides > Galagoides demidoff. The sequence goes on from CAUYQV010124698.1 coordinate 14,445, forward strand.
CTGATATTTACCCAGTAACAATGGGAAGGTTGTGTAGAGTATGTCCAATGTGCATTTGGACCTAAAATTAACGTATTGAAAACATTCCCCTGTGCCTTCTCACCTGGGCTTGAGTTCAATGTCTTTTGGGTTTCAGGAAGGACTTCAGACTTCTTTAAAATAGTAAATAATTTATAATAGTGGCTGGAAACTGATAGAAAAATCTGTAAGAGTTTGGAATATCTGAGCTGGGATCAGTGATGTTAGTCCTCAGAGAGTTAAAAAGTCACCTAATAATGACTCTTTATGGACACAGGATGTGTGTGTGGGGTATTTGGCTTCAGCATAAGCACATAGTTGATGAATACAGCAAAACTCAGCCACTGTTTGTTTCTTTTTAGCGTTTTAACCTCAAGGTTGAAGTAGGTAATGTAGGTGCCCCAGACTTAATATTCTTGCATGGTCCCTGCTGGAGTAACTGCTATTTATTGATCATATGCTACGTTCTGGGCACGTCACTCATTTTCACATTCAGTCATTTAATTACTGTTCTTCACAATACACTTATGAGGTTATATGTGACACTTTGCAGATTAGGAACTCAAAGTGCCCTGGTTGGATGTGAAGCCCTTATTTCAGCTCTGTCTTCAGGGCATCACCTCTGCTCCTGGGCCCCAGACTTGAATTCTGCTTTCCTTTGCTCTGGGTGCCTCTGGAACCCGTTGTTAATTAGCTTGTCCATTCAGTTGCAAACTGCAACCTGTCACCTTCTGCCATTCTTTAGAAAGTGAGTAACTGCACGCACCAATTGAAATGAGACCAAGTTTTCTGATCCAGTTGCGTTGATTTTCATTTATCCTGGAATGAATGCAGGTCACGTGACTGTATCTAGAAATTGTGCTGGAGTAGTAACTGCTTGGTCCTTTGTTGTAATAACCAAATTTTCTGTTCCAAGGAGCTTCTGAATGGGGGTAGGGTGGGGAATACACACACATTAAGAGTCAACTCATGGCTGGGCGCAGCGGCTCACGCCTGTAATCCCAGCACTCTGGGAGGCCAAGGTGAGTGGATTGCTCGATTCGAGTTTGAGACTAACCTGAGGAATAGCGAGACCCCGTCTCTACTAAAAATAGATTTAGTCGGGTGTCATGGCGGGTGCCTGTAGTCCCAGCTATTTATGAGCCTGAGGCAGGAGAATCGCTTGGGTGCAGGAGTTTGAGGTTGCTGTGAGCTAGACTGAGGCCAAAGCGCTCTAGCTGAGGAACAGAATGAGACTCTGTCTCCAAAAAAAAAAAATCAACTCAATGGCAAATAGGTGGAAAAATGAAACGTGTATGCTGGGAAACATCCTACTTTCTCTTTCTTTTTTTCTTTTTTGAGACAAAGTCTCACTTTTGTCATCCTTGGTCATAGCTCTCAGCAACCTCAAATTCTTGGGCTCAAGTGATCCTCCAGCCACAGCCTCCCAAGTAGCTGGGACTACAGGTGCCTACCACAACACCCAGCTATTTTTAGAGACAGGATCTCACTCTTGCTCAGGCTAGTCTTGAACCCATGAGCTCAGGCAGTCCACCCGCCCTGGCCTCCTGGAGCACTGGGATTATAGGTGTGAGTGCTGGGATTACAGGTGTGAGCCACCACCCGGGCCATCTCCTTCCCGTTTCATGCTACCATATGTGCTGTGTCTTTTGTTGGAATGGCAGATCCTGAACTATGAGATCGGCATCATCGTGTGCATCATCCTGGGGCTGCTCTTCATCGCTCTCATGCCTCTGGTGGGGTTCTTCTTCTGCCTGTGCCGCTGCTGTAACAAATGTGGTGGGAAAATGCACCAGCGACAGAAGGAGAACGGGCCCTGCCTGAGGAAGTCCTTCGCCATCTCCCTGCTGATGATCTGTACACTCATAAGGCAAGTAGGATCCTGGGCAACCGCTGGTCTGTAGTAGAGTGACAAGGACATCTCAGGTTTCTAACTGGTTTTTGTTGTTGTTATTTCTTTGAGACAGAGTCTTGCTATGTCATTCTCAGAGTGCCATTGCATCACAGCAACCCCCAACACTTGGACTTAAGCAATTCTCTTGCCTCAACCTCCCAAGTAAATGGGACTACAGGCACCCACCACAACGCTCAGCTATTTTTTGTTGCAGCTGACATCATTGTTTAGGTGGCCTCAGCCAGGTTCGAACCCATCAGCATGGGTGTATGTGGCTGGCACCGTACCACTGTGCCATGGTCACTGAGCCAGCTTTTTAACTGTTAAACCCACCAATAACTTCATAGCTAAAGAAAACAACAATGGCAACAACAACAACAAAAGCACAAAACAGGAAAGACAGAAAGTGCTTGTCTAGGCTGATTCAAAGAGATGTCATCGCCACCAGACATGAGCTTTGAAATGAAGCCACCCTTACTTAGTGACCAGCCAGCCCTTTGGTATCTTTTCCTCTGGATGGTCAGGTGACAAGTCTTGGACGGCAGAAGGGATTTAGCTCCCGGGGCCACGGCTGGCTCCCTCCTTGTGGGCAGCTGTAGGGAGACCGGCAGCACCTGGGTAGGCAGAGCCTGGATTTGCTTGTTGAGTTGCTAGGTGAGTCCCAAGGAACCTTGAGGGACGGATGCAACCCCTGAACTTGGAAATGTGAGACTACTATAGAATGCAGTCAACTTTCTAATAATAAACCCCGGTTTCTTGAATTTGCAGTTAATCCACTAATCTCTCTTGGAGTCTGAAACACACCTGATGGTTTAGGGTGTTCCCGCTGCAGTTTCTGTTGCTGCCAGAAGCTTCCAATTGACTGGCAGATCAGAAATGCATTGCTTTTAACCATCACATCCCAAAGGGGGGCGTGCGGCGCTGTGTATGCATTTACACCGCATGACAAAACATTATAAAACAAAACATTGGTGGGGTCGGTCCCTGACCACCCCCTCCTGCCTTGGGACACAGATGGTGGTGTTTTGCTGAATTCCAAATCTGATTCCTCAGCTCAGGATGACTCACGTAATACTGGTCCCCTTGTGATAGTTGGCTTTTGTTCCTTACTCATTCAACTAGTGTCTCATACAGTGACAGAAAGAAAGGTCCTACCATATGAACAATGCTGGGCCTCATGGAGATGCGGGGACAGATCAGGCTGGCAGCCAGCATTCCCCTGTCATTTCTCCAAACACCACGTTTGCTCGGTAGCCGTTAGATTTTTTTAAGTTTTATCCAGTAAGTGATATTCACTCAGGTATTTTAGTAGAACACAGAAAGGCCTCCCAGTTGAGGTTCTAGCTACAAACCCAAGAGGAATAGTCCAAGGTGGCCAACAGCAGGGGCCTGGGGTGGCCCCTCATGGCGTGCAGTGTACCCACTGGAAGGGACGGGCTGCCCTGGTCTTGTTGATATGAAATAGTTGACAAGAAAGTTGAAGTGAGGCCAGGCCCAGTGGTGTCCTACTGTAATCCCAGCACTCTGGAAGGCTGAGGTGGGTGGATCACCTGAGCTCAGGACTTAGAGATCAGCCTGCGCAAGAGCCAGACTTTTCCTCTACTGAAAATAGAAAAATCAGGCAAGCATTGTGGTGGGCACCTGTAGTCCCAGCTACTGTCCTGAGGCAAGAGGATCACTTCAGCCTAGGAGATGGACGTTGCTGTGAGCTGTGATGCCGTAGCACTCTACCCAGTGTGAGACTCTGTCTCAAAAAATAAAATAAAATAAAATAATTAGTAAAATAAAATAAAGTTGAAGTGAAAAAAGCAGGCTGCAGATCATACACCAAACATGGTAACTATGATGAAGACAGAACAATTGTTATTCGGCAGAACCTCTGTAAGTTGACCCCCCAAGGGGCTGTAACCAACTGGTCAGTCTATGGAGGAGGTCGCCATCAGGTGCTAGGCCTGCTGTACTGATACATACATGTGATATGTACATGTGGTGCATGTCTGGTCTATGAAGTGTGGTCAGTACAAGGAGGTGGTCAGTGTAGGGCAGTGGTTCTCAACCCTCCTAATGCCGCGACCCTTTAATACAGTTCCTCATGTTGTGGTGACCCCAAACCATAAAATTATTTTCATTGCTACCTCATAACTGTAATGTTGCAACTGTTATGGATCGTAATGTAAATATCCGATATGCAGGATGTATTTAGGCGACTCCTGTGAAAGGGTCATTCAACCCCCAAAGGGGGTCGCCACCTACAGGTTGAGAACCGCTGGCACTGTAGGGGCTGGTCAGCTATGAGGTGCTACTGCATTTGTGTGGAATGAGTTTGAGAGAGTTGACAAGAGATGGGGCAACAGCACTTGCCTCTGGAAAGGAATTGAGGGGCGTGGAGGGAAGGGGTGAAACTTGCTTCTTATCCTGGCTGGGGTATTTTGTCTCTTGTGTATAATTATGTACCAGGCTTGGGTATTACCTATTGAATTGATTATGCTAAAATTTAAACTTGAATAACAGAAACATTAAAGTGAAGCTTTCTAAAAGGGAGAAGAAAGTATGTCAGAGAAATCAGAAGATTGAATAAAATAAGGGGGGAGAGACTGTCGGCAAACTTAGTAGACAGGAGAAAGGAAGGGGGTGTTAGCTGAGTTCCTGATTCTTTAGCCTCTGAATACTATTGAGAATAATCTTTGTATAAGATTTTTTTAAAAATTATTTCAGAAACTCAGAGCGTTTGCTTTTTACTGAGCTCAATTCCATTTTGTGATTCTAAATGTTACAATGAAGCCGAGTTGGTTTTAAAATTAGTCTTGAGTTTTCTAATTTTCATCCATCATTTTTTATTTAAAAGATTTTTAATGTGTAAGAGAAAGAGCGAGAGAGTGCACGCGTGCGTCAAGGCGGGAAGGCGGAGGTGCTAAGGAGAAAGAGTCTAGGCCATATAGAGTATATGTGGTCTTGATCAGACTCTGAGCTTTTCCAAAGGCAGCTGTGGAATGTTAGAATCCCAGAGACCCCGCCACCCCACATGTTTCCGTAGTCTGTCTGACCACCAGCACAAGATCGAATTTCCACCTCTCACTGTAGCCTGATTAAACAGATGTGTCTTACTCCAGGAAGAGCCAAGTTTCCTGTCCTCTCTTTCTTTTCTCTTGTCATCGCTGCATTTTTCAGAATTTCAAAAAAATGATGAAAGAAAAAAAACAGAGCAATGACATCTTGTCTTATTCCGTCTATTTCTCGGTTTCTGAGTATGCTAAGTCAGTTTTGCCAGTAATTCCCTGGGTAAATAAAGTCCCAGTCATTTTCAGGAAGCCGGTTATTTTCAAAGTTCATTTCATATTAGGACAATTCCTGACATGGAAGCTACAGGATTGTAGGGAAAAAATGCAGCTAGATATAGCATTCTTGACAATCATGAGACTGTTTCAATTCAAATGAGGTCACAATTTAAATTTTAAAAATTATCTTAAAACAAGAAAGATCAGTTACAGGTGGAACGTTTTCATTGGCTGATTTCCTTGTTCATAGAAATTGGTAGGAAAAAAATGGCTACAAGTTTTAAAGGTTTAGCTTTACTCTTTAAAAATGTTAAGGATTTACTTATAAGTGTATATGTGAGAAAATTAATTTTTGTATAATAAAAGGTAGACAATGTTGCCATAAAAACAAAAATTCCTATCTTCTGCTAAAAATTTCAAGAGTTTTTTTTTTTTTCAGTTTTTGGCCGTAGCTGGACTTGAACCCTCCACCTCTAGCGCATGGGGCCCTCGCCCTACTCCTTTGAGCCACAGGCACTGCCCCTCAAGAGATTTTATTGCACTGCATAAAAGCACATGTCCTCGCCAGCTTAAAAGCATTTTTGTCAAATTCCAGAAAATTGATATTCACTGAAATTTTATTCCCTTTTTTTAGGTAAATTTCTCTCAGTATCCTTATATTTTAATCTTTGGCTGAGGGTTGTTAAAAGATAAAACATTAATTCATAGGATTCTCTTACTTAAAATATTGTACACATTAATAGGTAAGTGACTTAAATCAACAAGAAGAAAAATCATAATCTCTTTATTCTCTATTTATATTTGAATAGAACATTTAAAGTAGACATTGCAAATGGAGACCAGCAATGGGTGTGTAGAGCAGGTTCCACGTAAGAATCCAGATTTCCAGATGGCTGGGGGTAACAGGAAGGTCTGGCAACATTGGTCTGCCATCGCAGTGGCACTTTTGAGACCTGAGAGCAGCTGCTTCTCTGCCAGCATCAACCCCAGCTCCCACCGCCACATGGCACCCACTTCCCCTTAGTGCTTTCTCGCCGCCCTATAGGCATTTGGACTTGTCACCCTTAATTAGAATATTAAAATATACACTGTGTATGGTTCTGAAAATCAACTTTGAAAGTCACTGAATTTTATTCCATAGTTCTGTTTCGTTTAATTTATCCTTTTTCTCCCTTTTTTTTGAGATAGGGTCTTGCTATGTTGCCCAGGCTGGATTTAAATTCCTGGGCTCAAGCAATCCTCCCAGTTCAGCCTCCTGAGTAGCTGGGACTGCAATGCTACTGCTGCTTAGCTTAGTATAGTTTTATGTCTTTCTTTTTTTTTTTTGACCAGGGCTGGGTTTGAACCCACCACCTCTGGTATATGGGGCCAGCACCCTACTCCTTTAAGCCACAGGCGCTGCCCTCTTTTTTTTTTTTAGAGACAGAGTCTCATTCCGTTGTCCTTGGTAGAGTGCTGTAGTATCACAGCTCACAGCAACCTCCAGCTCTTGGGCTTAGGCGAGTCTCTTGCCTCAGACTCCCGAGTAGCTGGGACTACAGGTGCCCTCCACAACACCTGGCTATTTTTTGTTGCAGTTTTGGCCGGGGTTGGGTTTGAACCCACCACCCTTGGTATATGGGACCGGTGCCCTACTCAACTGAGCCACAGGTACCACCCTGTTTTCGGTCTTTCTTAAAATTATTGGTGCTCTTAGTTTAATTGAATCCATTACTTATTAACAGAAAGGTCTTTCTAAATACGCAGCATTAAAATTCTGTGTTGTATTGAACTGTGGCGTTGCCATTCATCTTACCGGGTGATGATCTTGTGAGTAAAGGCATTTATTCAGTAGAAGAACAAAGACAGCTTTTGACGTAGACACCCCAGACACAGGGCCGATCATCTCAACAGACCAGATGGAACCAAAACCCAGTCCTTAAACTCACCTTCATGGAGCACATCACTACGTGGACTACATTATGTAAAGATGACAAAGAAGCAGTTGATAATTCTTTTTAGGAAAATTAAACATAGGTAGAAATAAACGACAAAACAGAGGATAAAGTGTGAAATACCCCAGGAGGATTAGAGGGAGAGACTTCTGAGAGTTCAAGGCAAGGAGGTTCCTCGTCCATCTGGGGATGGTTGGTGGAGTTGGCGAGGGTCCATGAAAATAGACTTGGTTTTGCTGTTGCTCCTGAGTTTACCTGGACTCTAACATGGCAGAGTGGGAGCTGCAGCATGATGGGTGAGAGATGTGCCACGGAGAGCTAGCAAGGCCCCAGTGTCCTCCAGGGGCACCACTGCGACTCCATGCATGTGAGTTTCCTGTTCATAACCCTTCACAATCATTATTTGGGACTATTTCACCTTATTTGGCATGAGGAATCATTTAACATCTACCACCGCAGATTTAGGACAGATTCCAGGCTGGTCATTCCAAATGGCATTTATTTTTAAGATCGCATTTACTTTTTAAGATAACCATCAGAATTAACATGAATGGAAAAATCTCAGAGAACCTGTGGGTACCTGGTACCCTTCTCCGCAGCTGGAGAAACACTTATCTAATTAGATTGGGTCTAATTTATCCAATGGGATCTAAAGATCTTTTCAATTTGGGGGTGCCAACTGAAGCCCACAGAAGGACAGTGAGTTTCTCTAGCTTGCACAGTGAGTTGGTGGCAGGAGAGGGACTAGAACCCAGAACGCAGTCCTTCTTGCAGCAATCATTCCACTGCAGTTTAAGAACCATAGAAATATTCTTGCTCACCGTGGTCTTGGATAGACTGTCTTCGGTCAGTTTGGGAAACCTAATGGGTACTACTGCTAAGGGCAGATAAGTTTTGAAAGCAGCAATCAGCAGAGTTCCTTGAAATGTATCAGGACTCTCAATGGGGGAGTGACTGTCCCCATTGACCCAGGATAGAGACGTTTCCTGCAGAAAATTAGAAGATGCTTACTTACTCACCAAAGCTGTAAATACATGCCCATTTTCGCTAATGCCCCAGCACATTGGTTTTGCTAAAGAGGCAATAGATTGGTTTTCTGCATCTGATTTTTTCCCTAAAGTTTGCTAGTTTTTTTTTTTTTTTTTGCAAAACTTTGTTCTAAAAACATACCCATACCTTCCTTTGGGTGGTTGCAAACTACCAATTTTGTCCCAGGCTCCAGTGAGACGTCATCCATGGTGTGCTGTGTGTTTCTGTAGTTCCTTCCTGCCATCTAGTGGCCGTACCCATAGGACCTTGACAATCGACACTTTTAAACAGTAGTTATAAGCATTCCAAGCCTTTGCCACAAAAACAAACCAAGTGGGCAAATCAGTTTAAGTTAACAATTACTCAACATATGAAGGCTTAAAAATTATTAAATATAGACATGCTAGATGGCTTGAAAAAATGCTTTGCTTTTTTTTTTTTGACATAGAGCAGTCTTTCCTGCAAGATGCCTTTGAAGCAGTATTTTTGAAACTTTTTATTGAAGTATCTTACATGGAGGTATGAGCACATATGCATGAATTGCCATGATGGGAATACGCTGGGCTGTTAGCCCCCGGCCCTCTCGTGTAACCACTGACTTTTAGTGCCATCATTTTACTCGTATTGGTACTTTATGTGAAGTGATAGTGGGTACTCTGCTGCATGTGTGGCATTTTAATGCTAGAGTAGCTCATATTTCTTTTGTGCTCAGACAATACAGAAGCTTCCAGACCGAGAAGCCAAAAGCAGGAGAAGGCCAGGTCCCTCTTTGCATTTCAGTGTTTTTTCCTGTCATCTGCTAAGGGTGGGGCAGCAGAGGTATGTGGTGTGTGGTGTGCACACACATCTGATCATGGGTCCTGCCTTGACAATTTCTTGTGACCGTTGTTCCCCCCAGGCGGTCATTTTGAACAGGGCACTTGTCTCGTGTGGAGATTTGGCTTCTCTGAGAGGACTGAGCCCTGCTTTGTGGCTCCCACTGGTGGCAGGGCGACTATAGGGTTGTCGTGGGAAGGCTGTAGCAGGAGGAGGCAGGTGCGGACAGAGGCTGGCCATTCTGGGGGCCCCTTTCCCGACCCACCCGGCCAGGTGAGCAGTGACCCCGGGCTCACGGCCCTCCCTTCCCTTTTCCTCCTCCCACAGCATCGGCATTGTCTTCGCTTTTTTGGCCAACCACGAGGTGAGGACGCGGCTCAGAAGGACTCGGAAACTGGCGGACAGCAATTTCAGAGACCTGCGAACTCTCATGAATGAAATCCCAGAGGTAAAAACCACCGTTTGCTTATCCCGGGGCACGCTGTAATTTTGGCTTTTTGCAACTCCTGTGAGTACTCAGAATCGCATTTGAACTTTCTAGAAACTCAGGGCCTCAGCTGTAGACTATTGTTATCTTTTATTGTGGCAGACAAGGAAATAAAGTCCCAGCAGGTGATTTTCCAAAGAGTACAAAAGCATAATTTCAGAATTGGTGCTTTTATGTGGTTAAGGTACGACATAAAGTTAGAGTACAGGTTATGAAAGAGCTTCCCTGTTCCACTTTGCTGTCTCTGAGCCAGAAGCCTGAGATGTGGGGACTTAATCCATTTTAAGGCCCTCGTGATGTTTTTTATTTTTATTTAATTTTTTATTTTTTTGGCCGGAGCTGGGTTTGAACCTGCCACCTCTGACATATGGGGCCAGCGCCCTACTCCTTTGAGCCACAGGCACCATCCAATGTTTTTTATTTTTTTTAAAGAAAAGAAAGTGAGTGCTGTGATTATTTTATTTTATTTTTTTAGCAGTATGGTTTATTCTTCTCCCTCCACCTTTGTTTTCTTTTTTGAGACAGAACCTCACCTTGTGGCCTTGGGTAGAGTGTCATGGCCTCATAGCTCAAATGCTTGGGCTCAAGCAATCCTCTTGCCTCAGCCTCCCAAGTAGCTGAGACTACAGGTGCCCACCACTACATCTGGCTAGTTTTTCTATTTTCAGTAGCAACGAGGTCTTGTTCTTACTCATACTGGTCTCTAACTTGAGGGATCCACCACTCTCAGCTTCCCACAGTGCTAGGATTATAGGCATGAGCCATGGTGCCTGGCCACTCCCCTTTGTTTGCATAATGTTATTCTTGTAATGAGAACTTTCTGCTTTATAAACACCTGTTTGCTGATATCCACATAGGTGTATCATATTTTCTCAGAAGAACACAGAAACACACACTCTGTCACTCTCTTGTACATACACTAGCCTTATGGAAGAAGAGGGGGGTTGCTGAAAGGCAGTAGTGGGAGGGGAGGGCCCCTCTTCCTGTCTTCCAGAAGCCTGTTGGTGTGTTACCTATTCTGAGCATTGTTTTAAAAAGTACCTGGGCAGGAACCAGCCCAGACGTGTGATGCTTGTGGGTATAACATGGAGAGGAGGATGCCCTCTTCCCAGGCTCACTGGCGAGAGTCCCCCAGAACCCACAAGCACCCTCACATAGGCATTCTTCCAAATATATTATCTTCTAAAAATTTAATACATGAAATAAATATTGCACTAGTTCAAAAAACAGAAATAAAAGAGAAACAAAGGCAGGCATTTTGCAATATTGAGAATAGAGAAGTCAATTTTATCTACACCTTTATAACCCACAAACAGATGGAAATGTTTCCATTTCCCAAACTGTGGATGAGAAGTTGTAATTTTTCTTTTTACCTGTCATTCCAAAGAGTCTCAAGACAAACCTTTTTCCTAAGAAGCTGGCAAAATTAGGCAGCAATCACGGCTAGTGAAGTTTGGGACTGCTTTCCTAATCCTGCAAGGATAGTAAGATGTTATGACTTTGCAGGTAATGAGTTTAGTCCAAGATAAAGAGCTCTAACAAGTCTATAAAAACTTGGGCAGAGAACGTGAGTAGGCAGGCTCCAGAAGAAACATACCGGCCCTAAGCAAGTAAGATGTTTCACCTTACTCTAGTCATTGAGACATGAAAATGTGAACAATGCTGCAACATTTTCGTGGAGAATATTGTCAATAGTTATTTAAAAATGATAGTGCCCAGTATTGCAGAGGGAGTGGGGAAATAGGAGGGAAATAGGAGGGTTAACAGCCACTTGGGGGGGGTCAGTTGGTGACATCACTAAATAAAATAGACCTAGTACAGTAGATTGCAGATAGCCAAGAATTCTTATAGTTTCTGTGGTCAAGAAGCAGCTGTTTTCTAACGCTTGGAGTTCGGCTATCCCTGAGATGAGCTTTTGCTCCGGAGGATGAAGTGGACATGACTTTATGCTAGTTTTGAAGTCTGGCTTCCAGGGGCCTGGTAGTGTCCACTCTTCCTCTCTCAATGCTGTTTGCCCCGGGGCCATCACATGCTAAAACCCAGGCTGGACACCTGGCAGTTGAAAGTCCACAGAGGGTGCAGGGACATACCTGCCCCCAGCCAAACCAGCCCCAGAAGACCCACAGAGGCCACCCCCAGAGTCGTAAGAAATGACAAACTGCGTTTTAAGCTGTAGGAGTCCTATGAAGAAGTCTGGATGCCAGAAAAGAGAAACATCTCTGAGAACATCCTTTGTAGAATGTTTGGACTCAGGAGAACTGGACGCTAAATCTCTTGTCTTTTTACTGTGTCTCTGGACCTCAGAAGGGGAGGTCTCATGTCATTTTTTTCCCCAGCAAATCCGGTATATCCTGGCCCAGTACAACAACACCAAAGACAAGGCCATCGCCGATCTGAATGGTGAGTAAGATTTAAAGTTGCCTCAAATTTCTGTTTGTTTCTTGTGATTGTTTTGGCTAAAAGGTGCCGTGGCCACCTCCTAGGAAAACTGGACTGAGAACAGAAACGCCTAGACATGGAGGAAACAAAAAGAATTCCCTAGAGTTATGGATGACTTGCCTCAGGGGTTAGGACCTGGCATTTTAATTTTTTAATTTTATTTTTATTTTTGAGATAGAGTCTCAGTATGTCCTCTGTAGAGTGCTGTGCAGTCACAGCTCACAGCAATCTCAAACTCTCAATTCTCTTGCCTCAGCCTCCCAAGTAGATGGACTACAGGTGCCCATCACAATGCCCAGCTGTTTTTCTGTTGCAGTTGTCGTTGTTTTGCAGGCCCTGGCCAGGGTTGAACCTGCTGGCCTTGGTACATGTGGCCAGCGCCCTATCCATTGAGCTACAGGCGCTGAGCCAGGACCTGGCATTTTGTTTTTTCACTTTACAGTTATCATAAAGCTTTTGTGTTCTTACTCTTTATCCCCTGTGTGAGAAAGAAATCATGTCCCTGTCAGGTGCCCTGCTAAGGACACGCGTGACTCCTTAGACAAACCAGTGGCTTCAGAAGTGGATGGGTGGTGAGGGCTGGTCCCTGCCTGCCAGAGGGACAGAGGGAGCTCACACACAGCTCAGCTTAGTGCTTCCAAATCTTCTAACCAGATTTGGCACATCTGGTGCCATCTGAAGACATTTCGGTGAGACATTTCGGTCACGATGAGGTGAGGGTGGGCCGTGGGGGGCAAGAGCTGCTGTCATCCAACAGGTCACAGCCAGGGCCATGCTGAAATGAATATCCCACAGGGCACACAGGACAGCCGCTGTGTCATGAACAAGTGCACAGCAACAGTGCCTTGAGCAATGACAGCGGGCACTCAGTCTTGCTGAGAGATGAGGGGCGCAGGGTGAGAAGTGCTGTTTCCAGCACAAATGCCCAGTCTCTGGGGATGAATTTATTACTGGGGGGCTGCGGTATGGGACTTTGAAGAGAAGTTGGACTGGGTTGGGATGTCAGGGCAGGAGAGGCTGACCCTGGTGTGCCCGGCCAGCGGGGTCAAGAGCGAAGAGAATGCAGGCTGAGGGGAGGAGGGGAAGGAACCTCGGCTACCCTCACCCACCTTGTGCTTCTTTGAATATAGGTATTAGTTCTTTGCTTGGAGGTGGAATTCGTGAGCGACTAAGACCCGTGATGATCCCCGTTCTGGATGAGATTAAGTCCATGGTCACAGGTAAGCAGCATGGCAGAAACAGTGGGAGAATGTGCCATCCAGGAGCCCCTGGGTGGCAGATTTACTGTTTTCTTGTTTCCTTGAGAGCCATCAATCTCTGGACATACAAATAGGCCAGATTCAGACACACTGTGTCATAATAGTTTAGGTTTTTTTTTGGCCAGGGCTGGGTTTGAACCTGCCACCTCTGGCCTATGGGGCCAGTGCCCTACTCCTTTCAGCCACAGGCGCAGCCCTAGTTTTATTTTTTAAAAAAGCTTGTGCTAAAGTTATCATACTGACTGTCTAAAAGTCACTTGAGATACAGAGGCAGGATTTGATAGGGACCCACCCACCTGGTTTTGTAAATAAAGTTTTATTGGTACACAGCCATACACGTTTTGTTTAGGTACAAAACCTAAAGTATTTGCTATTTTACCTTTTGTAGAAAACATTTGCCAACCTCCAGTAGAGAAAATGAGTAGTAACCTATAGAAATTTAGGTCTTTTGAGCTCTGTTAATTACTTTTTCCCTCTTTCCCCACAAAAGCTACTTTCACAAACAAGCTATATTCATGACTTAAGGCCCCATGGTCAATGACACAAGGGAACAGACACACTGATATTAACAAGCTTCATATTCTCCCGCAATGAGAAAAGACCTTCCAGGCCCTTCCAAATGTTGAGAACAATGCCTGTGCCAGGCCCTTGATGGAGAGGACAGTTTCATCTATGGAAAACATTTGTCTTGCTGCTGACATAAATTTTACTTTCACAAGTTAGCATTCCTGAGAAAATAAGCCATTAAGGAGGGAACTGCCTGGAAGTGGGAAAAGTATGCCTCTTCCTTTCGGCGTTCCTTACTGTTCAACAGCTCCGCTGAATGTACAGAAATAGGAGGATGGGCAGAACAGGCCAGGGGTTCTTACAATCAGTCTTTACAACTGAAAAGACCTTTTTTTTTTTTTTGGCTGGGGCTAGGTTTGAACCCACCACCTCTGGCATATGGGGCTGGTGCCCTACCCCTTTGAGCCACAGGCGCCACCCTGAAAAGGCCTTTTCTTGTCTTTGCCCGTACTCCTGCTGAGGGTCTGGCCATGGTCCTCAGACATCAGCTCTCTTCCCCACCAACTGTTCCCACATTTTGTGATGAGCTGAGGAAAAGTGGCTCAGAAATGTGCAAGGCTCTAGTTCCCTGGGATCTGTACCTAGCCCTACCTGAGTGTAAGACCCTGCTCTGAGCTGCTGGGCTAGGTTGAATTCCAAATCTTTGAATATTCATAGCAAAAAATATGTCTGGGTGGCATCAATTTATTTGTGGCTTTAAACTACTTGGGATTGACTTGTTGGTACTCATATCTTCAAGGCTGGGCCATGACACCTTCACCAGCTGCTATTGGCTGGGTTCGTGCTATGCCGTGGTCCTCCCATCACCATCCTGGCTCACCCCTTATTCCTGCTTCTAGTGTGGAAGAGTCCCCAGGCAGCAGAGCCGGGCCAGCTGGAGGAGCGGGCAGCCCTGGTGGCAGGTGCCTCTGGCTGCCACCTAGAGTCACTGATAGGCTCATCTCCAGTTCCTTTAGCTGCTCAGGTAGCTCAGAAAGGACTCAGTGCCTCTGCTCTGTGTCCCCCCAGCCATCCAAGAGACCAAAAGGGCCCTGGAGAACATGAATAGCAGCTTGCAGAGCCTGCGTGACAGGAGTGCGCAGCTTAGCAGCAATCTGACAGACGTGAAAGAGAGTGTGGAGAGGGCGCTCGGTGACCCCGTGTGCTCTGTGCGACCATCGAGCAACACCTGTGATGACATCAGGGCGTCTCTGAGCCGGCTGGAGATCAACCTTGACCCGGGGCAGGTAAGCAACCCGGAGGTGGCTGCGGCCCGGAGGCTGCTGGGGATGACCAGCAGGGCTAAGCAGGGCTGGACCTGGCTGACCCACAGTGGGCTGGCCTGGAGAGCCAGGAAAGCCAGGGGACCTCCACCAGGCTTCCTGGGACATTGTTACCGCATAGGCACAGGTGTAGCAGGAGAAAAGAACTGAAAGGAAACCACTTCTGGGGAGTTCTCTGCCATTCTGTGAAACATATCAGAATGAATTCAGCATTAAAAAGAAAAAAAGAATATGTTCATGCCTGTAATCTCCACCCTGGAAGGCTAAGGTGGGAGGATTTCTTGAGGCCAGAAGTTCAAGACTGATCTGGGGAAAAAATACCACCATCACCCCTCCACTACTCACTCCCTCCCCACCCCATCTCCAGAAAAAAATTTTAAAAATTAGCTGGCAGTGGAGTCTCTACACAGGTGGTTCCAGCTACTCATCTGGCTGAAGCAGGAGGATGACTTGAACCCAGGAGTTCAAGGTTGCAGTAAGATCCAATGATGCGGCTCGGCGCCTGTGGCTCAATCAGCTAAGGCGCCAGCCACGTACACCTAAGGTGGTGGGTTCGAATCCCCAGCCCGGGCCCGCCAAACAACAATGATGGCTGCAACCAAAAAAAAAAAATGGCCGGGCGTTGTGGCAGGCGCCTGT
>CAUYQV010124700.1:0-20086 GCA_963574575.1 Galagoides demidoff
GGGTGCCTGTGGTCCCAGTTACTTGGGAGGCTGAGGCAGGAGACTTGCTTGAGCCCAGGAGTTGGAGGTTGCTGTGAGCTGTGATGCCACAGCACTCTACCCAGGGGGACAGCTTAAGGCTCTGTCTCAAAAAAAAAAAAAAAAGAAGAAAACAGTCCCCTTTTTTTCTGCTTGGTCTTATGTGTCTTCCGTTATCTGTGGAACTATAACCAGTCTTATTTCAGCTATTGAGATAAATCTGAAGACAAAAGCACCTTATTGAGGGCAGTGCCTGTGGCTCAGTGACTAGGGCACTGGCCCCATATACAGAGGGTGGTGGGTTCAAACCTGGCCCTGGCCAAACTGCAACAAAAAAATAGCCGGGCATTGTGGTGGGCTCTTATAGTCCCAGCTACTTGGGAGGCTGAGGCAAGAGAATCACTTAAGCCCAGCTGGAGGTTGCTGTGAGCTGTGATGCTGCAGCACTCTACCAAGGGCGATAAAGTAAGACTCTGTCTAAAAAAAAAAAAAGCACTTTATTGAAAGTAGTAAAGCAGAAACAGAACTTGGGCAGTTGTTAACTTGTAAGCTTCTGAATTAACCTGGAATTATTCTACTTTTAGACTACTTTGTATAGGACATAATAAAGGTACTTATTAAAACCATTTTTAATTTTGAGATTTTTGTTATTTGCAACTAAAAGCATGTTAATTGCCTTAACTTATAACATTTCTTTAACTTTCCTCTCTACTGCTATTGTGCAAATAGACAATACCCAAACAATATTTTTTTAATTGTATTTATTTTTTTGAGACAGAGCCTCAAGCTGTCGCCCTGGGTAGAGTGCTGTGGCGTCACAGCTCACAGCAATCTCCAACTTCTGGGCTCAAGCAATTCACCTGCCTCCGTCTCCCAAGTAGCTGAGACTACAGGCACCTGCCACAATGCCCAGCTATTTTTTGGTTGCAGTCGTCATTGTTGTTTGGTGGGCTCGGGCTGGATTTGAACCCACCAACTCAGGTGTATGTGGCTGGAGCCTTAGCCACTTGAGCCACAGGTGCTGACTCCCAAACAATATTTTTGAAAGCAGTTACCATTTTTTTCTTTTTAATTGTTTTTTATTAAATCATAACTTTGTACATTGATGCATTTATGGAGTTTAGGGTACTGCTTCAATATACAATGTGAAATGCTTATATTGAACTAAGTAACACATCTATCACAATTATACTCATATCTTAATAATTTTGAAATGTACCATTGCATCATGCACATTAGGTGAGGTCCCCCCCAAATACCCTCTCTACTCCCATATCCGCCCTTCCCTCCCCTCTCTCTGCTCTTTCTTTCTACTTTCTGGACTATAGTTATGTTTTGCCATTTGTATGAGTGTATAGGTGGTTATATATTGATTTCATGGTATTGAGTACATCAGATACTTTTTTTTTTCCATTTTTGAGAAATTTTACTAAGAAGAATATCTTCCAGCTCCATCCAGGTAAACATAAAAGATGTGAAGTCTCCTTCATTTTTAAGGCTGCATAGTATTCCATGGTGTACATATACCACAATTTGTTAATCCATTCATACTTTCCCTTCTCTCTGCATCCACGCCAACATCTATAGTTTTGGGATTTTGTAATGTAGGCTAATCTTACTGGAGTTAGAAGATATCTCAAAGTGGTTTTGATTTGCATTTCTCTGATGATTAAGGATGATGAGCATTTTTTCATGTGTGTGTAGGCCATGTGCCTGTCTTCGTCAGAAAAGTTTCTACTCAAGTCTCTTGTCCACAGATAAATAGGGTTGTTTGTTCTTTTCTTATTGATTAGTTTGAGTTCTCTGTGGATTCTAGTTATCAGACATTTGTTGGAAGCATAACCTGCAAAAATCTTCTCCCATTCTGAAGATCGTCTGTTTGCTTTACTTACTGTGCTCTTTTGTTTGCTTTTAGTTTGGGGCTTAGGCAAGAAGACAGATTGCAAATATCCTTGAGGTTAACATACGGCCCAATATGGTCACCAGGGTGAAACACCACATCAGAATTAGAAGCCAAATTCTTAGTTAAAATAAAATGTGGACATGTCTGGGAGGTCATCCTTGATTAGCTTTGGGGTGGACAGCTCCTGGGAGTCTCCTGTTCCCTCTCACTGACTATAGAGTATTAAGAACTAATTATAATATAGGATCTGAGAAGGAGGAATGAGGCACAAGTCTGGACACAAAGAAGATGATAAACTCTTAGCAAATATTGAGTAGTTGACATTTTTCTGGATTGTCCTCTGTGTCTAACTTCTTTTAGTCTTTAGTTATAACAAAAATGAACAACAATGAACAAAACTATGGGATCTGTACGCTCTTAACATTTTGTTTTTATTCTTCACCCCTTTGTTTTCAAGCCAAATTCTTCTAATCAGAGGTATGCAGCATCTAGGTCCTCAAATAAAGATAAAAATCCCAGGGAAGGTTCCAAGTTCTTAGTTAGTAAGGGAATCTATCAGAAAGTCTTTATAACTTTATCCTCTCCTATTTTGCTTAAACTTATTTCTTCAGTTCCAGGCTAAGATATAAATTTTTATTCAAGTAGGTTATTTGAAGCTATGATCACACCTCCAGGTTATGCTTCTGATTTCATTCTTTTACATGTATTTTTTTTTAATTCTAAAAGTTTGTTATTCAAGACCTTAATGTGTTTTTTGAGACAGCGCCTCAAGCTATCCCCCTGCGTAGAGTGCTGTGGCATCACAGCTCACAGCAACCTCCAACTCCTGGGCTCAAGCGAGTCTCCTGCCTCAGACTCCCTAGTAGCTGGGACTACAGGCGCCCGCCACAACGCCCAGCTATTTTTTTTGGTTGCATCTGTCATCGTTGTTTTGGTGGGTCCAGACTGGATTCGAACCCGCCACCTTAGGTGTATGAGGTTGGTGCCTTAGCCACTTGAGCCACAGGTGCCGAGCCAACCTTAATGTGTTTTACTTACCATTTCTAAAAATTTTAAAGTTTTATATATCTTCTTTCAAAAAAATTGAAGAATATGGGAATAACCGACTATTAGATATGTTATTCTAAACCCCCAGAAATATTTATCCTCCTTCTATTTGTTGGTCAAATCTTAGCCATGTTAGACTCTGATAAATGTCTTTGCTTAAGTGAGCTTAGATTTTTATCCCCCAAACACAAACAAGGTGGTATCACCTGACAAGTTATGGGATACTCAGACACTTGAATATTGAATAGGTTTCTTGCAGATGTGCTCTGTATAAACTCTTCCTACCAACTTCCTAAACTCTCACATCTTTTAAAAGCGAGTCACAGTGCTTCCCCTTTTTTACAATTTGGAAAAAAAATAAAAACTCCTTATTCTTTAATGACCCAAACAATTTGCTTATGCTATCTGCATATCATATTTAAACTGTCATACAAATGCTGTGTTAATACACTTGCCAATCATGTTAAGGGTAATGAATTCTAATTCATGTGTATAACCAATGCCTTAATGTAAGAACTGTGAACATCTTGGGGAAAATAGAAAATTCATATCTATAGTGAGCAATCAATGAATCAATTGTTTTCAAGAATATTTATAACACACAGTACCTCTTTTAACTGCTTCTTTCTAGTGTTAAACACTTGATACTAGAATTGTCAAATGATTTCAGTTATTGTGCATTCATGCTTTCAAAAAGTAGAATAGACTCCTTATTGATTATACTTCTGACCTAGAGAGGATTTTGCTTTGGGAGATGCATATATTTGACTTGAAGAAGTGAACAAGAAATGGAGTTTCTTACCAAAGTTCTATAGTTATTCATTCTGATAATTTAAAAAAATTATTTTTTTTAATTGTTTGGGATTCATTGAGGGTACAAAGACTTAAGTTACACTGAATGCCTTTGGTAGGTACAGTTCTTCTTATAATTCAGGGATAATTAACAATGAATGTGGAAAATGTTTAATGGAATCCTTGATACATCATACTCATAGCAAGTGAGGTTTGCTCCATCCTAGGGAAATATTTTAGATTCTAAAAATAATTCAGGTGCTATGTTCTATTTTAAACCTATTTTAACATTGAAAAGAAGACCTTATAATTGAAATGTATTAGGTTAGGTGCCCACATAGTGTCAGCAGTGCACACAACTGGGCCCTTCCAAATATAGTTTAACTATTTTGGCAGCATACAATGTCTAGTTCATAAGTCAAAATTCAAGGACTGTCTGCAGATGTGGGAAGCAATGTATTATCATTGATACAGGACATATAGGACCAGAACAAGTCTTTTTGCTTCAATTCTAGGATAAAACCATCTGTTCATAACACTCTAAATAAGTGACTCACAAAGATATTATTAGAAATTAAGTATTTCCATTTATTTCCAAGGTCATTATTTTACTCAGAAATCTGATAGTAATAATAAAAAAGAGTCTCAAGTTTGATGCAGGAATTTGACTTGGATTTTCATCATTAATTAGTGTATTTGAATATTGTTCATGAAATAAAATGAACTAGCTATATGCTTTGGTAAACAGCCCATGTTTCCAGAAATCCTCTAGTATTACCATGTACAATTTATTCTATTGCACATACTACATTTTAAAATATGACTTTATCATGTGTATTATGGATAAGAAAATAAAAATAACCCTAATTTTTACAATAAAAAGTAGTTTATTTAAGAAATGACAGAGTTTTTTAAAGCTACTCTAAGCAGTTGAAAGTCATCCATATTGGAAATATGGATTCCAAAATTTCTTTTTCCATCAGAATACTCTGAGACCTATAACAATCAATAAGGCAGGAAGTAGGAAAGTGCTATGAATTATTAAAATTTGGTTCCTATAAATTTGATATTAAGCTCACTGCTCACAATTTCCACTAAACCTCTATTCATGTTATGACATACTAGGAACAGTTATATTTGACTTCATCCTTCGTCCCTTGGATAATCCTAAAATGTCATTATGTTGTTTTCTGTTTCCTAAGGTTAAACCTGGTAGGTCCATCTAAGCTAAGCTTGTTAGAATCAATAGCTCCTTTCATGCTCTTCTATTCTTAGAAAAACATCAAGTATTATAAATGTTGGATTGTGATGAAACTGCACCTAAAATTTATAGTGGAGGTTACAAACATTTTTTTAAACATTCATTAGATATCTAAGAAGTTAATTCCTTACTGCACATTGTGGGTGGTTTCTGACAGTAGTTTCATGAATACCTTTGTTTTTTAAATTAGACATCAAATCTTTGTGGATGCCTCACTACTTTAGTACCGCTCAGACATCTTGTCATTAGTGACTCATGGTGAAAAGTGACTATTGGTGCTATGACATCATGTTGACTAACAGAGCCACCCATTCCTTAAGTCTTCATTGATAGAAACCCATCCCCAGATTTATTAAGGCGTTTTTTGCTGTTATTTTTTTTTTAACAGAACACTTTTAGCCTAAAGAACATTTTCTAATTGACTTTATCTAAATTCTTAGAAGAAACTCTGTCTGGAGTGCTTGCATCCTCATGCCATTCAGCTCTCTGCTTAGTTGTCCTTATCCAAGAGGCTTTCATTAGCCATCTGACCTAAAACAGCAGCTAGTGACCCCACGTCCACTAGCATCCTTCTCCTCTACTCTGTCTTAATTTTTGCCTATCACTCTTATTGCCACCTGAGCTAGTATTTTTTTTTATTTGTTTACTACCTCAACTAGAATGAAAACTCTACATGACTGTCTCTAAAAATTGTGTATCTCCGTATTTTGTATCAAAAATTATGTAACATTGTCAGGCATATAGAGGGCATTCAAATAAACATCTGTTGAATAAAATAATGTATAAATTCTATTAAATATTTATTTTTGGATTTTTGTTTCTCAGTTAAAAACTAAGAGGGTGGCACCTGTGCCTCAAAGGAGTAAGACACCGGCCCCATATGCCAGAGGTGGCGGTTCAAACCCAGCTCCAGCAAACACACACACACACACACAAACAACAACAAAAAACCTAAAAGAAGGGTAGCTAGGCACATAAAAGTGTAAAAGCTCCCTTTTATTTTTTTATTTTTCAAAATGAGTGACCTTATCTCAGTGAGCTGTATTTCCTCAGCATAATTGGTTATATCTAAAATGTCTTGGCTCGTCGCCTGTGGCTCAAGTGGCTAGGGCACCAGCCACATACACCTAAGGTGGTGGGTTCGAATCCAGTCCAGGCCTGCCAAAACAACAATGGTGGCTACAACCAAAAAATAGCCGGGTGTTGTGGTGGGTGCCTATGATCCCAGCTACTTGGGAGGCTAAAGCAAGAGACTTGCTTGAGCCCAGGAGTTGGAGATTGCTGTGAGCTGTGATGTCATAGCACTCTACCCAGAGGGAAAGCTTGAGGCTCTGTCTCCAAAAAAAAAGAAAGAAAAAAGAAAAGAAAAAAAGAAAATGTATTTCTGAAAGGGGCAGGGAAGTATCGATTACAGATGGCTGAGGTGCAGAGAAATGTGAATGTCCTCACATATATGACCAGTTCACACTTCCTGATTGAAGAATGTCTACCATATGAAACTGTATCTCTAAATTTCAAATGAAGTGTTTATGTGATGCATTCTAGTGGGTGCTGTGGGGCATAGACTCAGATCCTCCTTTCCAGCCGGTCCACTGGCCCCATAGCTAATATGAATGTTGGCCAACAACAAATCAGATGTCTTTTACCCAGAGAATTGTAAGCAAACCAAATGGAATCTCAGGAGGCTCTTCCCTCCACAAGAAATTAGCTAATGATGACGTGGCAGGGTGTGTAAAAGGTGGTCACTCTTGCCTCTCAGGAGCAGTCTCTGCCCTGAAATGAGTTTTCCTTACAAGATAAGGCACCCACTGAGACCATATTCTCATTTCATTATTTTTTTACTCTGTCACAAATGCTTTCCTCACTCCCTGTCTCCTGTGAGACAGTAAGTTAATCACTAGAATGAGAATCATTTGGAAGATTCTTAACAAATACATCCCCAATCTCAACATTTTTGACTGATTTTTAGTGCCTCTTATGTTGCTCTAAAGTTTATGATCAAAATGAACTCAAAGCATATGGCAAAGTTAGACCTATAAGGCCAGAAGCAGACAGACAAGTGCATCAAATCTGTTGTTAAATCCAGGACCGTTTTCTTAGCATTGAAGACCAACGATTAGATGTGATTTGCCCAAGGATATTTTGCATGAAACTAAAAATGTAAGTTCTAGCTTTCTAGTAGGCCACTGTAATGTCTGGATCTATATACAAATAGATACAATGTTGATATAGAGAAGTGTATCAATATTTTAATTATCAGTTCATCAGAGAATGCCTTAATCTGAACATTTCCTTTATTTGGATTGTTCTAATGATCAGCCAGTGGGGATATAGATTTCTGGCTCTATAAATCACTAGAGCAATTCTCGAGACCCTTCTTCTCTGTACTTCCAGTGTATGGTACAATTCTGTGAATACTTAAGCAAGAATTCAGATATGTATACTCTGCATCTATTTCTGGGTTTGATTCTGGTCTATTTTCAAGGACAGTTTCTTTTGATTGGTGCATATTAAATTTCTAAATATTAGAAACCCCTGGGGGAACTTCTCAAAATCAAAAAGCCTATTTTTGACCACTGCAATTATTGATACATACTACTAAGATTGCAGTTTAAGAATCAGTATTTGTTTTAAGTCCCACACGTTATTCTAATTGCGCATTCCCAGTTGGGAAGCACTTCCTAGGGTGGTTTTCTAATCAAAAAGTAAGCATGTTTATTCTCTTAGAATACTTAGCCCTTCTTAGATCAGCAGAACTTTGTCCTTTTTAACCTTATCCCACATGGATCTTTGGCAGTGTTATATGAAGTGTTCTTTTATTTCCATTGTCAAAAAGTTCCTCCTTTATTTACATTAGTGTATCTCAACTTGGGGATTTTTGCCCTTCAGGAAACATCTCCCAGTGGCTTGAGACATTTTTGGTTGTTGGGGACTGTAATGGGGCTACTGGAATTTATTGAGTTGTGGCAAAAGATTCTAGTAAATATTCTACCAATAGACAAGATGGTTCCCGTACATCAAACAAAGAATTATATATCCCAAAATGTCCTTAATGACAAGATTGAGAAATTCTGGTTTATGCAAAACATTTATTTCAGACTTTTGTCTTTATGTTTCTATAGCTATAACAATACAACTAGCCAAGGATTTCCTTAAAGCAGTGTAAATATCAAAAGGATTAAAAGTAAAGGCATCCCATCCTTATAAAAACAGATACGAGTAAACCAGCAGCTATTAATTAGGCACTCAATTCTGTTCATAAAATTTAAAATTCTGCACAATGACTGATGGTACTACAAGATGTGTACTTTCAAAAGTCATTAGTTTTAGTGAGAAAAAAATATTTGGCTTTCTCGAGCTCTCTGGAGCCTACTCCTTCAGGGCCATCTCTTTGACTTTATTCAAGATAGGAAGAATAAAAGTCACTTAGAATGAATCCTAGATAGAAAGTTACCAACATAAGAATCTTCAAGGGCCTTCAAGTAATCTTTAAAGCAGATAATATATTCAGGTTCCAGCAGGAAATCAATCCATTTGTTATTGCCGTGGTGGATTTACACTGCCGATGATTGCCTCTAACTCTTCTCTCCTTCTCTGTTCAAGGGTACAGGTCTGAAATGTGCACCTGACTTGTGTCTCCTTGCTCTCATTCCCTTTCAGAACTCTGCTCACCCAACTCTGTGTATTTGTAGTAAGGCTCTTTATTTGTTTGTTTTATTTCAAGTTAATATTTCAGGGTGTATATGATTAGGTTGTATTACTTGTGTTTGTAAGATAAGGTCCAAAGTCTGAGCTGTAGTTGAGTCATTCACCCAGGAAGTGTGCCATATACCACTACCTCACACCTGATAGGAGGAAAATTACCAATCCCCCCTCTTCTTCTTGAATTTCATTGGTTTTTCCGCTCAGGTGGGCCTGGATTTGTTAATCTACTATTTCCATCAGCAGTTACCGCCTCACCTCCCCATCCCACCCACCAACACTGGCTCTTGGGGCAAGCTAGATCAGTCTACTCTACCTTTCTATTCTGTCAGGGAGATTCGTGGGGCTTCTGAGGACCTTCTCTGGTCTCATAAGTCCTGCCTAACCCTCCCTCTTGTCCTTTTTCTTGACCCCCAATTTCTATGATTAATACTATTTTCCCCAATGAAATTTGAAATTTCATAAGCTAATTTTATGTGTGTGTGTCTATGGATCAGAATCCTAATGGATTTTGATCTTATCTCTGGGAAAGGAAAAAAAATGACTATGTACTATTAATGCGTTACGTATCACTAGCTCACGGACAGAAGATTTACTTTCTCTAGGCCTCTATCTTCTCATCTGTAAAGTGAAAATAAATATTTCAGGTGATAATAATAATAGCAATAATAATAGCAACAACTACCTCATGAAGCTGCTCTGAGATAATCCACGTAAAGTATGTCACAAAATCCTGGCACACAGTAAGAAGTAAGTAAATATTATCATTGTTGCATTATTATATGAATGATATTTAATCCTTTAATTATTTGAAATGGCTATTTAACTGAATTATCTTAAGTAGTTTCTGGAGCTAATTTTCTTGGAGTTCCTCAGGGAAAAAATCACATTGTCTATAATTAATAGTAATTTCATTATGCTGTTTTTTACTTTCATGCCCTACATCTTTCTTGTCCCAAAACATTCTTCGAAAATTTTAAAATTCAAAAAATTTACTGATATTTATATTATTTTTTCTTAGTTATTGGTGGAATCTTAGTCTAAAACTTCCAATCTTTAAAAAGTCTCTAAACTTGTCAATTATTATGTGTTGATTGTTGTTACTTTTCCATATGTTCTGATCATTCACCCCATGTTGGAAAATAGTATCAGATGCTCTTCCTTCTACTCTTCCTCTTCTTCTCTTTCTTATTTTTGTTTATTTTACTTTAATTGTGATAAAAAACACTTAACATGAGATCTACACTCTTAACATATTTTAAAGTGTATAATATAGTATTGTTAATTAAGGCATAAGTCAATTATTGGCATAAGCCAATCTGGTACTGCTGACTAAATATAGTAGATCTTTAGAATTTCCTCATCTTACATAACTGAAACTTTATACCTTTGTACAGGAAACTTTATACTCCCATTCTCCCCTTACTCCAGCCCCTGGTAACTGCTATTCTACTCTCTGTTCTATAGTTTGACTATTTTGGATACCTCATATCGGTGTGATCGTATAATATTTGCCTTCTCTGACTGGATTATTTCACTAACTGTAATATCCTCAAGGTTCAACCATGTTGTCATATTTTTGCAGAATTTCCTTCCTTTTCAAGTCTGAGTAATGTTTCATCATATTCAGCTACCACATTTTATTATCCATTCATTTATAAATGGACATTTAAGTTGTTTTAAGATCTTGGTTATGTGAATAGTATTGCAATAATAATAGAGTATTAATATCTCTTGAAATTCTGATTTAAATTCTTTAATTCCACTCTCTTATACTTTCAGAACCCTATATTATTCTTGTCTTAACATATTATTTAAATATATTCAAATCCAGAAATTTACTAATTTACTGTTGCATATAGTATATATGCTAATATATAGTATATGTTTATACATATACTTATATATGCTAATATATGTATATACATTACGCTTATATATACTATATGCTAATATATACTTATATATATCAGTGTAGTATATACTAATATAGAAGTATATATTAGTATAGTAGTATATATATTAGCTAACATAAGTATATATATTAGTTATATAGTATATATATAGTATAGTATAACATATAGTATATATAAGCATATACTATATACATGCTAATACATATACTATATACTAATATATATACTAATTATAAAAATATACTAATTTACTATATATATAACATAGTAATTTAGTAAATATATATAATATAACCAAAAGTAAAATAGTTCTACCAGATAAATAATCACCATTTTCCATTCCCATTCCAATAGTATACATTGTTCCAATTTATCCAAATCTTTATTGTCAATTTTTAGTGTCTTTTTAAATAAATATAATAAACAGTCAACAGGTGTGAGGTGCTATCTTATTGCAATTTTGATTTCAAATTCCCTAATGACTGGTGATAAGAAGATCTTCTCATACACTTTTTGGTCATGTGTATTTTATTGGAGAAATGTCTATTCATGTCCTTAGAAGATTTTTTAATTTTTTAATTGATTGTTTTCCTTTGCTGTACAGAAGCTTTTTAGTTTGATGTAGTCACACCATCTATTTTCTCTTCTATAATTATAGTGCCATATTCAAGAAATTATTGTCAAGATCCATTTCATAAAAATTTATCCCTATATCTTTTTCCAGGAATTTTATATTTTTATGTTTTCATTGGTGAAATCTTCAATACATTTGAATTTATTATTTTGTGCACAGTGTATAAGATTAAAAATCAGGTTTTACTCTTTGTCTGTGAATATACAATTTTGTTAATACCATTGTTATTTATTATCCTTTCTCAATTGTATATTATTGACCCTTTGTTTAAAATAAGTTGATCATGCATGTATGGGATTATTTCTACTCCCTGTTCCCTACACATTGGTGTGTGTTTCTGTTTTTATGAAACTTTGCTAGATTCTTATTTCTGGTCCTTTGCAATCCTGAATCTGGATATCCATTTCCTTCCTCACTTGTAGGAAAATTTCAGCCATTGTTTCTTTAAATATATCCTTTGGTCCTATCTCTTTTACTGGAGCCTCCATAATGCATATTTTGGTCCACTTAACATTTCCTGGAAATCCCTATATTTTTATTCACTCCTTCCCATTCTTTTTGGTTATTTAAGATTTTTTTAAATTTATCTAAATCTTAGGATTTTTTATAATTTCTGTTAATGCATTTCTTATATGGCAGCTCTAGTGGTGATCAACTTGTTTAGCTTTATTTGTCTTAGAAAGACTTTATCTCTCTTTTATTTTTAAAGGACAATTTTGCTAGGTATAGTATTCTTGGTTGACAATTTTTTGTTGTGTTGTTTTCCTTTTAGCACTTTGAATATATCATCTCACATCTTTCTGGTTGGCAAGGTTAATGCTGAAAAATCTGCTTATAACTACATGATAGTCCTCTCGTGCATGAGGAATTCCTTTTCCCTTGCTTCTTTTAAAATTCTGTGTTTTGACTTTTAGCAGTTCATCTTATTTATAGTCTTTTGGCTTCCTGAATCTAGATGTCCATTTTCTCCTCCCCCAATGGGGGAAGTTTTCAGCCACTATTTATTTGGAAAAAAAAAAGAACTTAATATTCTCCTTTTTTCTGTTTTTTGAAACCTCTATAATGCATATATTGGTCTACTTGATGATGTCACATAAGTATCTAAAGGTTTCTTCATTCTTCATCATTCTTTTTTTTCCCTTTGTTTTTGAATGAATAATTTGAATGGATAATTACACATGATTTGTCTTGTGTTCACTGATTCTTTTGGTTACTCTAGTTTGCTATTGAACACTTCATTAAATTTCAAATCAGTTCTTATATTTTTCAGCTTGAAGAAATCTGTTTGGTCTCTTCTTAAATTCTCTATATTTTTGTTAAGTTTCTCACTTTGGTGATGCATTGTTCTTTTGAACTAACTAATATTTTTATAATGGCCATTTTGAGTTTTTGGACGGAAAATTTGTTTATCTTCATATCAATAGAGTCAGGTTTCTGGAGTTTTGTTTCGTTACTTTACTTAGATAATGTATTTTTTTATTTTCTTTGACTCTTTTTGTTGGTGTCCATGCATTATAAAAAAATGTCACCTTTTCTAGTCTTCATGGATTGGCCTCATGTGGGAGAAGACCTTTATCACTCAATCTAGCTAGACCTACTGTGGACCTCTCAAATATTTTGCTAGTTATAACTGATGCTTTTTTTCTTAGTTTGGCCAATCCCGTCAGTACTCCACTATAAGCGAGAGGACAATCACTCAGGAAGCATTTGGGAAAGTTGAAATGTTTCTTTCTATGTCTAATTATTTTTCTCCTCGTGGATATGTTAGGAGCTGTTGTTTATTTCTGTCTCTTTCTCTCTTCTTCTTGTTCTGCACTGATATAGAAGGAACAGATCTAGTGAGTGATATTTGTAGTTTTAACTGTTGCTTTTTGAGATGCTCTTAGCTCCAGGGGTCTAAAAGATGCTGAATTTCATCGGAAACATAAGAAAAGTAGCACAGAAGCTAATTTCTTATGAAGCATTAGGAAACATTTGGATGTTGGGTGAGCAGTCCAACTATCTTCCTCCTCAGAGAGAAACTGAGAGCCAGGAGCTTCCTTCTAATTACATGCTACCCTGCTGGGATGATGACTATGGTGATAAAGTGTCTTCAATTCTCCTATTGAATTTGATGTGGCTGGTTTTGTAATAAACTGAATGCAAGAGATGCTGCTGGTTTATGTATTTCTCACAGAGACAACTGGTGAAATTATCTATGTATTGCTGTTGAATCAGTGTATCCATCTAAGGAAGGATGATCCCAGCTTCCTATACCATCATCTTCCTTTAAAGTTATCTGTTGTGTTTTTTAATTAGTATTTAATTTTGATTCTTTTTTCTTTTTCTAAATTTTATTAAGTGTGTCATGTAATTCATTTCTGTGTAGTTCTGTGTAATGTCCATTTGAATCCTTCATTAAGACATGATTAATATTTAGAAAATTATGTCATCATCTCATTGCACTCTTCTTTGATAGGTCATTCTTCATGTTACATAATTTTTTTAAATATATGTGATGTCTTTGAATAGTGAGTGGGAAAGTCAGAATATTCACTGTTTCGCAGTGGTAATGAAGCTAGACTTATAGTGGTGTCAGTGGAGGCCATGTGAGAAATAGTAACAGTGTTCTAAATTCTCTCGGTCACTGCTAATATCAGAAGTGGCCCAATGGGAAGCCAGGAATTCCATCCCCTACTACTAATAAAATGAAGGAGACCTTCCCCATCTTTGATATTAGTGAAGGCCAACAAAGAATCTATATTTTTATCCCATTCTGGATATAATGAGGTGCACTTCCCTTTCCCTTACAGGATTGGAATTTAAGAAAGACAAATAAAATAAAGATTTTAATAAGACTAAGATCACCTTACACAAAAACCCACACATTCAGGTTTTAATAGAAAACTACTTGTCATAACAAGCACCAAGAAAATCTCAAAGGGAGATCTCTAACAATTATCAATATCAGAAAATGGCATATTGCTATAGTCTCTGCAGACATCAAAAGGAAAGGAAAGAAATAATATAAATTAATATACACATATAAATTGGAAAAAGTTTATCTTGGCATGGTGAGGTGCACCTGTAGTCCCAAATTCTTGGGAGCCTGAGGCAAGAGGATCACTCAAGCCCACGAGTTTGAGGTTACAGAGAGCTATGATGACCCCCACTGCACTCTCCTTGGATGACAGAGTGAGAACGTATCTCCAAAAAATATTATAAATTGGAAAATTTGATGTGATAGATTAATTTCTTGAAAGCACAGCTAAATTCACTCATTATAAAATAAATAATTTGAGTATATCTATAACTATTAAGGAAAACCATTAATAATCTAAACCTCTAGGAAGAGAAATATCCAGATTCACATAGTTTATTGAAGAAGACTACAAATTGTTTAAAGAAGAAAGACTGAAAATTTTCACCTCAAAGAACTTAAAGTAGACCTACCATTTGATCTAGCAATCACACTGCTGGGTGTACAACCAAGGAAAAAAAGATTATTCTATAAAAGGGAACTTGCACTGATATGTATGTTTATAGCAGCACAATTCACAATCTTAAAGATGAGGAAACAATCCAAGTGCCCACCAATACATGAATGGGTTAATGAAATGAGGTGTATGCATACTATGGAGAATTACGCAGCTGTAAAAACTGCAACAACAAAAAAAATCCCCATATAGTGAGGGTGGTGGGTACAAATCCAACCCCAGCCACACTACAACAAAAAAATAGCTGGGCATTGTAGCGGACACCTGTGGTCCTAGCTACTTGGGAAGCTGAGGCAAGAGAATCGCCTAAGCCCAGGAACTGGAGGTTGCTGTCAGCTGTGATGCCATGGCAGTCTACTGAGGGCGACAAGGTGAGACTGTCTCTAAATATTACTCATAATAATAAAATTTAGAAAATAAAGCTGGGGAGGGAGGAGGAAGATAAATTCACACTTATTGAGTATATTGCAGACTACCTGGGTGAAGGACACAGTGCCATATATCATTTTGACTTAATCTCTAGAAAAAGTATGTAAATAAAACATGCATCCTCAACATTCTGAAATTTAAAAAAAGAAGAGAAATACAGCAAGAATGTCCACTGTCACTATTTATATTGGAAATTTTTACAGTAAGGCAAGAATAGAAAATGAAAAGCATATGAATGAGAAAAAATTTGTTCCTATTTATAGATGATATAATTGTCTATGTAGAAATTTCCATGAATCTAAGAATAAAAATCTTTAATAACTAGTAATTGAGGGGAGGCGTCTGTGACTCAGTAAGTAGGGCACTGGTCCCATATATAGAGGGTGGCAGGTTTGAACCTGGCCCTGGCCAAACTATAACAACAACAATAGCCAGGCATTGTGGCAGGCACCTATAGTCCCAGCTACTTGGGAGGCTGAAGCAAGAGAATCACCTAACCCCAAGAGCTGGAGGTGCTGTGAGCTGTGATGCCACAGCACTCTACTGAGGATGATAAAGTGAGACTCTGTCTCTTAAAAAGATAAATAAATAAAAATAACTAGTAACTGAGCTCAGCAATGTTGCAGGATGCAAGATCGTATATAAAAGTCAGTTATGTATCTATGTATTGATGGTGAATACCGAACACCAAAATTAAATCACGAAGCCATTTATAATCTTTCAAGATAAGCATGTTCATCTAAAAGAGTGTATAGGATTTATATGCTAAAGCTAGAAAACATTGATAAAAAAAGTCAACGGGGACCTAAATAAATGAAGAGATTTACCATGTTTAAGGATTGGAAATTCAACACAGTAAACACATCCTTCTTCTACAAGGTGATCATGTTCACACAAGATTCCTAGAAATCTTGTGTGGATTCACACAAATCCAAGAAAGATGTTTTGTTGATAAAGAGATTATTCTAAAATGCATCATTGACCCTTGAATAGTGCAAAGATTAAAAATCCTGACCCCTGTGCAGTTAAAAATTACACATATAATTTTTGACTTCCAAAAAACTTAATTACTGATACACTGCTACTGACCAGAAGTTTACCAATGACATAAACAATCTATTAATACATATTTTGCTTGTTATGGATATTACATACCATATTGTTACGATAAAGTAATCCAGAGAAAAGAAAATATTATTAAGAAAATTATAAGGAAGTGAAAACATACTTACTATCCATTAAGTGAAAGTCTTCGATGTCTTCATGCTTTGTAGCCTGAGGGTGTGGAAGTGTAGGAGGGAGTCCTACTGTCCCAGGGTAGTGGAAGTGGCAAAGTGCCATTATATTTTGCTGAGTAATCTTTAAACACATGTACAGAAAACTAATCGATGTGTTCCATGAAATTGTCCCCCAAATATCCATAAATACATGAAAGAGTTGAATACTTGGTGAAAGACAATCTTTTCCAAACTATTCATTCATATATATGAACTGAAAGACACCAGTTTTTACTAGTATTTATAATAATAAAAGTTTCCTTTATTTTTTCTCTGCTTTGACTCCTCATTGCCCCAGCAAACAGAGTATTTTGAATGCCTCTGGTCCTGTCCGGGCCTTATATTTGGAGAACAGCCCTTATCATTGTCTGTAAATGCAGTCCTAAAAAACATCAATTGTCCTTGTTCTTTCAAGTTACAGGAAAAGTGAAGAAAATTACACTAGGTTCTCAGCAGGCAGCATCTCCTTTTTTAGCTGGTGAATACCCATCTCTTGCCAAATCTCTTCACCCAGCTGTGATATGTATGTAGAGTCTAGTTTAATGGAAGAAACGATACAGTGAGGTGGAATGCTGTTTATGATGTATACAACCTTTGATTCATTGTCTAGAAGACAGAGAGCCAACTGGAAGTTTAAAAAGTACTATTATCTCTGCCGCTTAAAATGCTGAACAGTAATGGGCTTTGAGACTGGCAGGTAAGTTCAGAACTACTGAAAATCATTCTTTCTATGAAAAATGCTTAAAGAACAAAGCATGCACTTATAGGGAGAAATTGAGCCTGATTATATCCTCCAAAGGGAATGGAGACACAAAGTTCCAAATGCTACACAAAGAAGTATGTCCTCAGGGAATTCTAACTGCTGGCAAAACAATTTAATCAACAGTTTCTCCTAAGATATTTATGTGACTTCTGAGAAACAGAGTATTTTTCTAACAAAGATTAAATTGCTTCCGCTGTGAGAGGCACCAGCTAGTCATATCCTGATGTGTCACAGAGGACAGACAGGGGCTAAGACAAATACAAAAGAAACAAGAAGAAGAAGGGAAAGGAAGCACTGAGGATCACACAGTTGTTCTCAGCAGCGATTTTTTAAAAATCCCTTATACATTGACGCCATAGGATGACTCCTAACAATGTGCAGCAAAACACTGCAGAAAACTGTTTACCTTGAAACAAAAAAAGATCATCCATTTCAAAGAAAAACTGCAGTGCACAGCATTCAACGGCAAAACTCAAGCATGTAAGCATTAAAGAAGAATTCCTTTGCACAATAGCAAGAAAAATGATTAGCTAGAGAGTTCTCCGTTTGACCTACTAAGTCTAAACATGTATTAAAGGCAAGAGAACTCTGAGGGGAAGAAAAATTAAAAAGCAGAGACCAGCAATATTTGACAACAGCTAAATTCTTTAATCTGGTCCCTGTAAGATCCCATTTAGATTTCCACATGAGACATAAACAGCCATGGAAACAGTTTTCAAAAATCATTTAGGTCTACAAAATTTATGTACAGCTTGCAAAATTTGCATTGACCAAGTGCACATATCACAATTTGCATTTGCTTCTTTTATCCTGCCTAACCAATTCTAACCACCATAGTTTTCTCCACGTAAAAGAATATTCACATATAGTTCTCATGCCTATACACAATAAATTTAAAATGTTTTATTGGTTCCATGGACATAAATAGAATCAAACCATGACATAGCTAAGTCCACATATATATACAAATGTGTACATACATTGCACGCGAATGTATCAGAATTAGTACTCAAAAGTAAAAAATAATGCCTACACAAAACAGGCACAGATATATCTCTATGTAATTATATTTGGACACATTAATATATACCTAGTTTGTATGTGTGTATATACTCTCTATATATGAGTATGTACACATACACACATTATACACATTCATATACACAAAGCAAGACACAGAGGTGAAGTCCATGGCCAGTGGATTAAGACAAATATGTTCTCTTCTTTAGATAAGACATCTGTCATGATTCTGTACAGACACTGAATTGACCATTAGGACACCATATTATTTAGATTTTCTTGAGTTGATATGCAGTCATAGA
The DNA here is from genome assembly GCA_963574575.1 of Galagoides demidoff. Taxonomy (NCBI): domain Eukaryota; kingdom Metazoa; phylum Chordata; class Mammalia; order Primates; family Galagidae; genus Galagoides; species Galagoides demidoff. The sequence goes on from CAUYQV010124700.1 coordinate 18,541, forward strand.
CATTTATTTTCCAGCTTCCCAACTGACTACATTAATACATTTTAAAGAAAGGTTTGGTGCATTTATGGATGGCCTCTTCCAGGATGAGACAATGAAAAATCCTAACACAAATTAGGAATTAAAATAATGAAACGACATTTTGAATTAGCTTTGGTTAGTTTTCTAAATCAATTTCTCTTCTCTCACACCAACTGTGAGTGTATGTGGTATGTATATATTCCTAAACTTTAGCCAGATAGATACCTGCTACATTTGAGAGGTTCTAAGGTCAATTTTATTTATGCTATAAGTTCCTTATAATTTAATATTATGGCAACTAGATAGCAGGGATCTGCTGGCAACTTGAGTACGGCTAGTTCTGGCGCCCTGTGGAATCAGAACATCCCCCCTCCCAGCAAACAAACTAGTCTGGAAAGGTTGAGGCCTCCTACTCCACCTTGTACCTCTGTCCCACCCAGTCACTAGTAACCCCACAGGGCTATGACCCAGTTCCTTCCGATGAGAATATGCTCCAGGAGTTTGAGCCTGCCTGAGTCATAGAGAGATCTGATGTTTCCTTGGCCAGGTGTCCGCACTCTGCCACCATCTGGCAGGGGAAGCTGAGGCCTGACAACCTCTGGTGGTTAATGAAAACTGGGGCAGTTCTCTCAGTTCCAGCCCCGCCCCTGATTGATGTTGCTGACACTTATATTTGCACAGAATTTGTGATTCTGTCCAGGCCATATCCCCCTGCGGACCAGACTGCGACTCAGCCCCGGTCTGTGCCGCTTCCCAGAGCTGGTGTTTCTGTTTCCCTGCAGTCTGTGTTGGGGCGGGTGCAGTTAGAGCTTACACTCAGCTTTAGGTTTCCGGCCTGCTTTTGTCTCAGCTATGATCCCCTGAGGGCCAGGTGTTTCTTAGGCTTACCAAACAGCCCTGGCGCAGCCCCACCCAACAAAGCAGGAGGAATTAACACTACCAGACCTCAGAGGATATTATATAAATCAATAGTGATGAAAACAGTTTGATACTGGCACAAAAACAGAGAGGTAGATGCATGGAACCAAATAGAGAACCAAGAGATGAACCCAGCTACTTACTATTATTTGATCTTTGACAAGTCAATTAAAAACATTCAGTGGGGAAAAGATTCCCTATTTAACAATGGTACTGGGTGAACTGGCTGGTGACCTGTAGAAGGATGAAACTGGACCCACACCTTTCACCATTAACTAACATAGACTCTCACTGGATTAAAGATTTAAACTTAAGTCATGAAACTATAAAAATACTAGAAGAAAGTACAGGGAAAACTCTTAAAGAAATTGGCCTGGGTGAATATTTTATGAGGAGGACCACCCAGGCAATTGAAGCAACATCAAAAATACACTAGTGAGATCTGATCAAACTAAAAAGCTTCTGCAGTCAAGAACACAGTAAGAAAAGTAAGTAGACAACCCTCAGAATGGGAAAAGATATTTGCTGGTTATGCTTCCGACAAAGGTCTTATAACCAGAATCCACAGAGAACTCAAGCATAGTAGCAAGAAGAGAACAAGTGATCCCAT
>CAUYQV010124702.1:0-10652 GCA_963574575.1 Galagoides demidoff
GGCAAACTAATACAACCTCTTTGGAAAAGAGTACGGAGCTACCTCAAAGAACTAAAAATAGACCGACCATTTGATCCATCAGTCCCACTACTCGGTACTATATATTCACCCAAAGGAGGGAAAACAAACTTTTTATCAAAAGGACACCTGCACTCAAATGTTTACAAAAGCACAATTCATAATTGTAAAGATGTGGAAACTCAAGTGCCCATCAATAATGAGAGGGTTAATAAAATGTGTTCTATGTATAATATGGGTTACTTACTCAGCCAAAAAAAAACGAAAGTATCTGTGGTAAACAACCTGGATATCTACTAGAGACCATTCTTCTAAGTGATGTAACACAAGAATGGAAGACTAAACACTACATGTACTAAATGAAACTAATCAATCCACACTCATTTGGCATATACGGAATGAAAAGGCATCAGGAATCAAGTAGGTGGGAAAGGGGAGGAGAGGATGGGTTAATTCACACTGAACGAGTTCAATGCACACTCGCTGGGTGAATGGCATGCCTAAAATTTACAAAAGCTAATTACATAACCCAAATGTGTGCACTCCAATAATCTTCTGAAATAAAATAATAAAAACATAACTTCTTAGATGAAGAAAGATTTCGATTATAGATTTGAGGAAATAGTTTCAAACTTGTTTTATGTGAGTTCAAAACACACACACGAACAGATACTGCATTTTAAAAATCTCACATAACTAATTCAATAAGGTATTCAGCAAAGTTTCACTTTAAGTGGCCTGCACTGAAACAGGTGGCATAAATAGTCCCACTAAACAAAAGACAGAACAGAGAACCGAAATCATAAGCATTGCATTTAGAACAGTCTTGCCATTTGCTCGGTTCCCCCACAAGGTTGTAAAGGAAGTTCGCCCTGCAAGTCATCTGCGCATTTACAGTCTTACGTATCGTCTGCCACGGTCCTTGGCTTTGTCTGCTAAAAGCCTTGAAAGAAGCATCACTGTGAAGAGGTGAAAAAGATAAAATAGAGCTGCAGATGGAAGGTTAAGAATAGGCGATGCTTAAAAGTCAACTAAAAGAAGAACAACAACAAAATCAGCATGAAATTATCCTAATATTCCTTGGTGGAATAATAGTTCTACTTGCCGCATTTAAATAATTGTTCTTGCTTTGTCACATTTATAATAATAATGATAAAGTGATATAACCTTTAGAGAAAAGAAGCAATATGGTGTCATGGCATCAATACATAACTACAACTTAGTGTCATTTCATTTTGTAATAGGAAATCAGTGGCTACCTCTTGTATCCGTGAAGGGTATAAGATTTTTCATCAACTTGGGTGCTTACCAGCTGGCCTTCCACACCAGATAGCCAGTCCATACAATTTAAAGCAAGAAAACAAACCTGGAGGTATGACACTTCCTGAATTTAAAATATATTACAAAGGTACACTAATCAAAATAGTGTATTACTGACATAAGAACAGATATGCAGACAAATAGAACAGAATAAAAAGCCCAGAAATAAACCTACTCATAGACAATCAACTGATCTTTAACAAGAGAGCCAAGAATAAACAAGGGGAAAAGAATAGTCTCTTCAATAAATGGTGTTGGGAAAATAACATCTATATGCAAAGAATGAAATTGGACCATTATCTTTCGCCATACACAAAAATGAAGAAGATGGGTGATACTTTTGATCATAATGCCTGAAATGGTCAAAGTCCTAAAGGAAAACCCAGAGAAAAAGCATCTTGATGTTGGTCTCAGCAATGATTTTCAGATACAAAACCAAACGCAAATGGGATTACATCAAATTCAAAAGTTTCTCTGCAGCAAAGAAAACGATCAGTAGAGTGAAAAGGCAACCAGTGGAATAAGAGAAAACATTTGCTAGCCACATATCTAATAAGAGGTTAATGTCCAAAATATATAAAGAAGCCCAAAAACTCAATAACAAAATAACAAATAACCCGAATCAAATAATAGAGAATTTGAAAAGACCTTTCTCCAAACAAAACAGATATATAGACAACAGAAATGGTATTTAAAAATGGTCAGCATTACTAATCATCAGGGAAATGAAAATCAAAACCTCAGTGAGGTGTAACCGCATACTTGTTAGGATGGCTATTATTAAAATAAAACAAAACAAAAAAAAAGATAACAAATGTTGGTGAGGATACGGAAGAAAGGGAACTCTTGTACCCTGTTGGTAGGGATGTGGCTCCTATGCAGGATCCTTAAAAAAATAAAAGTAGAACTAGATCTAGCAATCTCACTTCTGAGTCTATAGCCAAAGTATCGAAGTCAGGAACATGAAGAGAAAATTACACTCCTATGTTCATTGAAGAATTACTCGCAATAGCCAAAATACAGAAATAATGTAAAATGTTTACCAATGCATGGATTTAAAAAATGTGGTATATAAAAACAGTGCAATATTACCCAGCCTTTAAAAAGAATGAAATCCTACCATTAGTGACAACGTGGATGGACCTGAAAGACATGCTCAGTAAAACAAGCAGACGCAGAAGGGAAACCCCACATGATTCCTCTTACATGAGGCATCTACAGTGGTCAAAGTTGTAGAAGTAGACGACAGATCGGAAGTTAGCAGGTGGTGGGGGAGAAAAATATGAGGAGTTGTTCAATGGGTAAAAGTTACAGTGATACAAGATGGGTAAGTTCCAGAGAACTAATATACAACAATAGCTTTTGTGCAGTTAACAATAGCTGTTGTGCACTTAAAAGCTTCCTAAGAGGGTAGATCACATGTTAAGTGTTCTTACCACCAAAAAAGGGGCAGGATAGTAAACAGCAAGAAGCTCTGAAAGCGAATGATTTGTTTAATACTTGGATTGTGGAAATGATAATACAAGTATATTCATACAATCAAACCCACCTCATTGTATACATTAATTCTGTGCAGTTTGCTGTATACCATTTATGGCTCAATAAAGCTTAGGGGTAGGAAAAGTTATCCTGCCCCAGGTTCATGGGTCCTGGCAGAAGACATGATACTCCTAAGTCAGAGACAAAACCTGAGTTTTTACTGAGAGCACTAAGTAGCCAGATCATCACCATTTGTGCACCAGCTCCCTGAGCTCCAGTTCCCATACATCACTGCAAAGAGGGCCAGCTGACACCTGTACAAATAGTAGGGTATACTACAGAAGAGACACTCGGAGCTTTAAAAACTCAAATATTTTATCATGGAAAATAAGCCTGTTTGACCCACAGGCAGACGTTTTATATATTTTATTGAACAGTAAATTAACTTGCCCTCTGCTCAGGAGGGGGACACTGTATCTTCCAGGACTGCTACACACCAACATCCTCCAAAAGGCAGTCTGGGATAAAGTGGGCAGTGCCTTCACTCCCAAGACATGTAGAAATGTGAGAGATCCGTGGAGAATTATTGTGGGACTGATTGAAGCTTTAATAACTGAAACATATCTTAACTCTGAATTAGCATACATTAAACAAACCCCTTTAAGTTTTGAAAAGGTGCATCTCCATACCCTATGTAGTACACAGAATACAAAAAAATCTATAGAATATTACAGCCAGTTGCCTGCGGAAAAAATTAAATTCATACAAAAATAGAAATCAAAATAATATAAAACATTAATACTTAAAATGAACTATAGTTTGTGTTTGGGAGAGGTAATTCAACCATTAACTCAGGTTGATTTTCACTCTGTCATGAATAAAAATCTAAAAATATTTCAACCTATATTTCCTTTTTCTCCAGTAAATCTTATCTTGACTGCTTTCCTGCCAGGTATTCTATAAATCCTACAGTTTTGGAATAAGGACATCCATTCCTCTCGTGTTCCTTTCCACGCCAAAATGGAGATATCAGAATTCAAATAACTTAAGCCAAGAACATATACACAAAGCCATTTTAGTATGTCATGTGTGTGCATTTGTGTGTGGATATGTGTATTTGTGATAAAATCTCTGGAATATTGGAAGCTATCAAAACTTACTTCTCCTCTCTGCTCATCAGAAAAACACCCAATTTTCTACAAGCTTTCAAAACTAAGAGCTAAATATTATATTTCTAGCACACTAAAGTGTACTACAGAGTAAATAAGGGGCCACTTCACACATTCTGGAGCTAGGAAAGAGTAAAATTCAAAGATCATTTTTTTAGAAAATATAAATGGATTTCCAACTCATATTTAAGTATCACCCCTACTAGACAACCAGGACTTCATTTTCTCTTAATAGTTCAACTTCCTAACGAAAAAAAAATTGAAATATAAGCACTCAATGCAGTGTTGTTACTTTGAAAGATACACTGTCAATATTTACATGAGTATGTTATCATTAACTTCATGTGACTTAGATCTTAGTAAAAATGCTTTTCACCTGGGATAACAGTCACGCTACTGAGATAGATTTCACACAAATTCACCCAGTGGGACCAATGTAGTAACATGTGTGGAGACTGCCCTGATCTAATGAGGAGAAATTCAGTTCCTTCCCTCCCAAAACTGAGAATATTGCAAGGGGTTTGGAAGAAGATACAAGTATACACAAACCTTAAGAGAAGGCAGGAAAAGATAACTATAACAAGGGATAAAGAATGTTTTATGTAAAACATCGATTTCATTCTAACTACAGCAGGTTAAATAAGTACATGTCTAATGGAAGAAAAAGTATCCAATGTATACAGACCTATTTTGAAACTAATTCATAGCTTTTATAGGAATGTCATAACCTAATTATAGCCTTAGAATATGGGAAGGGAGTGGGAGGAGGAGGTGAGGGGTGGATGGGAGGAGGGAGGGAGATTGATGGGGTCACCTCTATGGTTTATCTTACAAGGGTACAAGTGAATCTTTCTAAAAGCAGAGTATGAATATCTTAACTTAATGGCTAAGAGAATGAAATGAGGGTTATGTTAACCAGTTTGATGAGAGTATTTCAAAATGTATATGAAAAAAGCACGCTGTACCCCATGATTGCATTAATGTACACAGTTATGCTATAAGAAATTAAAAAATTTTTTTAAAAGACCATAAACAAGATAAGCATCCCTACCATCTCTACTCCTACTCAATACTGTATCTATGCCAGTGAATAAGGCAGGGGAAAAAAAGAAAACTAAGGTATAAAGTTAGAAAGTTAAAAAAAAAAACCAAACCTGTCACTATAGAACAAATATGATTGCCTGTGCAGAAAACCCTAGAAAGTACTGGCAAGAGAGTTTTAGCAATGTGGCTGCAGATAAGATTAATATATCTATCTGTGTATTCATGTGTCAGTTACTTGGTTGATATTACTCCACAGTAGCTTCAGAAGGAACTAAATTAGGCAGTCTTTCTTCCAGAGAAAATTTTTCATTAGATTTTGCCTGGAGCAGTGGAACACCACTGACCTGGAATTATTCTTTTCAGGTTATTAAGCAATTCGTTAATACCAGAGCCTTAAGTTCTATTTTCCAGTGAAGCCCACAGCTTAGTCTCCTATTACCAGTATTAATGCTGGTATAGGTTGAACATCCCTTATCCAAAATGCTTAGGACTGGAAGCACTTCAGATTTTGGATTTTTTTGGATTTTGGAATATTTGCATACATATATACCTACCAGTTGAGCACCTCAAATTTAAAAATCTGAAATCTGAAATGCTCCTATAAGCATTTCCTTTTAGTATCACATCAGTGCTCAAAAAATTCTGGATTTTGGAGCAATTTAGATTTTTAATTTTCACATTAGGGATGCTCAACCTACATTTGCCTCTGGGGCAAACCCAGCATCTGTTCACTAACTTTGATTTCCACATACTGGGGTTTATTTATTTTGTTTATTATATTTTTAACCTTGAAATTTATCTTTACTCTTTAATCCATTTCTGTTATTACAGGAAGTGTCTTATCCAAAATTTAGCTAAGTCATAATGGAAGGCCATTCTGAACATTTAGTTTAGAGTATGATTTATAAAAACTATGACATATAAAAAAATGATTAAAAATTAAAAAAATCCCAAAATGTTAAAAATGGTTGTTGATTTCAGATGATAAATCATGAATAACTTATTTTGTTTTTCTTCTATATTTTCCGTATCTTCTATGCATGATCTTATTTTGTTTTACAAAGAAGAATAAACAATACACTTTGTTTTTAAAAACAAATGGCGCCTGTGGCTCAAAGAAGTAGGGCAGTGGCACCATATACCAGAGGTGGTGGGTTCAAACCAGCCCCGGCCAAAAACTGCAAAAACAAAACAAAACAAAACAAAAAATAAATAATGCACAGGAGATGGTAAAAGAACTTTTTAAAGTACTATAAAAACACAAAAAAAACTGATCGAGCATATATTTGCATTTCAAATTCATTTTCATAAAAATCCTGTAAATTAGGTATCATTATCCCTATATTTGTAAAAGAGGAAACAGGCTCAGAAAGATCAAGTAATTTGCCCAAGTAACAAATGGAATTTGAATTTGGGAATATTTGTTCTAAGGCCAGTGCTTTTTCCACTGAACCATGTTGCCTCCCACAAGAGAGCATTTTCACATTACCACCTGCTAGTTCTAATTAAGAGATAGTAATTAAACAATTTTCTGCCTCTGACAACAATATTTAAGCTACTGGCACTATAAAGAAATTAATGTGAACTGCTTTTTTCTGCTGGAAGATATTTTACCTAAATAAAAACTACAAACTATTACAGAAAAAAAATATTCCAATATGACACAATTAGATAACATTTTCAGAGCACAGTTAATTTCCTATTAACAGAATATAAAAAATGTTTAATGACGAATATACTTGCAAAACTGTTCAACTTGACTAACAATCAAAGAAATAAAAATTAAAGTAACAATTAACTATCAAATTGGCAAAAAAATTTAAGTAGCAATAGCCAGTTGAACCAAAAATCCAATTTTCATACATGTTAGGAAAGAATGTAATTGCTATAGGTCAATTGACAATACATACACTTCAAAACATACATGGCTTTTGGCCATAAATATTTAGCTATAGCATTGTTCATTTTAGAATTACATCTAATAGCAAGAGAAAGAAAAACAGCAGAGAAAGAAGAAGAGGAGGACAAAAAAAAGCTAGAATGAATCTAAATCTACAACGTTAAATTAGGTAAATATATTAACATAGTACATTCAGTTAGTTACCAGAGGCTATGGGTAGGGAGGAGAAAATGTTGGTCCAAGGGTATAAAATTTCAGTTAGACAGAAAGAACAAGTTGATCTATTTGTACAGCAAAGTGACTATAGTTAATAATAATTTATTATATATTTTAAAATGGCTTTTAAAAAACTGGCTATGAGATATTCTCACCACAAAGAAATGACAAGTATGTGGATAATGAATAATTATCCTGATTTGATCATTCTACAATGTATACATGTATCAAAACACCTATCTATAAATATACATTTTACTTATCCATTAAAATGAAAAAATATACATTCAGAAGAATTCAACCAACCATTAAATAAAGATACAACTACATTTATTAGCATAGAAATAAATCCTTGGCATAATGTTAAAGGAAAGAAAAATACATATATTAATTTATAACAGTACAATAGGGGGAGGGGCTAGACAGCCAACACGTGCCAGCCTCCAACAGAAGCTCCCATCCAAAGGGAAGGATAATGTCCAGAAAATACCCAATCAAGTGGAAGACTGGGAGCCCAGCTGAGAGAGAAGAGTGATATCTGCAGGATACCTCTGCTGAGGCAAGTTGAGACTCCAAGAAAGTAATTTACAGGTACATAATACATCCCAAAGGAAAAGTGTCCATCCCCTCCCCCAAGAAAGCTGTGGTTTTCAATTTGTTTTCTCTTCACCTGCTCCTGTAAATTTTCTACATGAACTGAGGACCTATTATCTCACCCCACATGTGAGAACCACAGGAAGGGGTCTACTCCCCTAGAGGGACCCTGCTGAGATTCTAAATACTCTCTCGCCTGGCAGAAAAACCAAACAAACATTTTCACTGCCATTTTGAATTTCCAGTCCACCCTTCCCCTCTTGCCTACAGAGACAGTGATGGGGGCACACAAGAGCAGCATCCCCCACCTCTGCGAGACCAAGCACCCAGTCTCGGTATTGCAGCCAAGACCTGGTAGACCCATGTACATTTGGGCAGCAGTGGAGGAGTCCCCCATTCCAGGCACCCGGGAGGCCCCAGAACTGCTTGCTAGAGCCCACACCTCCCACGGGCAGCGAGCGGTAGGCAGAGGAGTCCACTGCTCCAGGCAGGCCCAGAACTGCTTGCTAGAGCCACGCACATCCCGTGGACGGCAAGGGAGGAGTTCCCTGCTCTAGGTACCCATGCTAGGCAGGCTCAGAATTGCTTGCTAGAGCTGTGGAAGCCCCGCGGGCAGCAGTGGAGTAGTGCCCCCGGTCAGGGAGGGCCCAGAACTGCTTGCTAGAGCCATACGCAACCCTCAGGCTGTGGCGGAGGAGTTCCCAGCTCCAGGCTCCCGCATGTGGGCCCAGATCTGCTTGCTAGAGCCAAACACATTCCACGGGCAGTGGCAAAGCAGTCCCCAGCTCCACATGGGCCCAGAACTGATTGATAGAGCCACGGAGGTCCCAAGGGCAGCAGAGAGAAGTTCCCCACTCCAGGCGGGCCCAAACCTGCCAGCGCTGTATGCCCTGGAATTCCCGGACAGCCACCCAAGAACTACAAGAGGACAATGAGTTGAGAGGGAACCATATTAGAACAGTGGTACCCCAAGGCAAAGAGTGGGAACAACAAGGTTCACAGCCCTGAGGCTCTTTCGGACAGACACGCTCTACCTCTATGGGCTGGGCAACGAAAGGAAGCCAGCATCTTCTCCGGTAGAGGCCACTGACTGAATGGTTCTGGCACAGTCTCACCACAGTGTAAATTCAACATGGGGCAAAATCAGTGGAAAAACTCTGGTAATTTGAATAACTGGAGTAGATCAACTCCCCCAAGGAAGGATGGGGCAGATGCAATTGAAGATCCCATCCATAAACAGATGGCTGAGATGCTCAGAATTTGGATAGCAAATGAGATTAACAGAATGGAAGAAAGGAGGGAATTAGAATTTCAAGAAATTATTCAAAAGATGTCTCAAGAAATTATTCAAAAATGTCTCAAGAATTCAACAATTTCAAAGATAAAATGACCAGAGATTTTGAAACACTGAGGCAAGAGGTTGCAGCCCTCAAAGATCTGAAAAATACGGTAGAATCCCTCCATAACAGAATGGAGCAGGCAGAAGAAAGGATCTCTGACATTGAAGAGAAAGCTTGTGAATGTGCCCAAGCATCCAAAGAGGAGCAGAAATGGAGGGCAAAAACAGATCACTCTCTCAGAGCAATCTGGGATAATTCAAAGAAAACTAATATTCATCTTAGAGGAATCCCTGAAGGCGACAAAGTGGCTTCACAAAGCAGAGGTTTTACTTCATGAAATTATGAAACAGAACTTTCCAGACATGCCAAGAGAGTCTGAAATTCAGATATCAGACAGTTTCAGAACCCAAGCATGACTCAACCCAAACAAGACGTCCCCCAGGTACATCATAATTAACTTCACTAAAGTTAATATGAAAGAGAAAATTCTGAAAGCAGCTAGATATGAGAAAACCATAACCTACAAGGGGAAGAATATTAGAATGACTGCAGATCTCTCTACTGAAACCTCGCAGGCTAGAAGAGGGTGGTCATCGACTTTTAACCTCCTAAAACAAAATGACTTTCAACCCAGGATCCTGTGTCCAGCTAAACTGAGTTTGATTTATAGTGGAGAAATTAAATACTTTAATGACATTCACACATTGAAGAAATTTGCTATAACTAAACCAGCCCTCCAGGATATTGTCAGACCTATCCTCCATAATGACCAGCGCAATCCTCCACCACATAAGTAAACTCACACAGAAACTTTTGATCAGATTCCAACTTCCACAGTGGCTAAAGGTTTAAAGATGTCCACTATACTTTTGAAAAACTCAAAATGCAAAAGTATACCTGGTTTATCAATATTCTCAATCAATGTGAATGGCTTAAAAGCCCTCTAGCACAGGCTGGCTGACTGGATACAAAAACTCAGGCCAGATATCTGCTGCATACAAGAATCCCATCTTACCCTAAAAGACAAAGGGTGAAGGGATGGTCATCTATATTCCAGGCTAATGGAAAGCAGAAAAAAGCAGGTGCTGCAATTTTATTCACAGATACAATAGGCTTTAACTCAACAAAAGTAAGCAAGGATAAAAATGGACACTTTATATTTTTTAGGGTAGTACTCCATACGATGAGATTTCAATCATCAATGTTTATGCACCCAACCAGAATGCACCTCAATTTATAAGAGGTACTCTAATACACATGAGCAACTTGATTTCTCCCAGCTCCATCACAGTTGGAGATTTTAATACTCTTTTGGTAATGTTGGATAGATCCTCTAACAAGAAGCTTAGCAAAGAAATTTTAGATTTAAGCTTAACCATTCAGCATTTGGATTTAATGGAAATCTACAGAACATTTCATCCTAACAAAACTGAATACACATTCTTATCATTGTCCCACGGAACATACTCCAAAATCAACCACATTTTAGGTCACAAGTCTAACCTCAGCAAATTTAAAAGAATAGAAATTATTCCTCGCATCTTCTCAGACCATCATGGAATAAAAGTTGAA
>CAUYQV010124705.1:0-43286 GCA_963574575.1 Galagoides demidoff
CCATGGCATCACAGCTCATAGCAACCTCCAACTCCTGGGCTCAAGCGAGTCTTCTGCCTCCGCCTCCCAAGTAGCTGGGACCACAGGCGCCCGCCACAACGCCCAGCTATTTTTTGGTTGCAGCCATCATTGTTGTTTGGCGGGCCCGGGCTGGGGATTCGAACCCTCCACCTTAGTTGTACGTGCCTGGCGCCTTAGCCAATTGAGCCACAGGTGCCGATCAATCTTTTCTTAACTTATAAAAGCATTATGTGTAAGCGAATAAGTGAATATCAATGAATAGCTTTATGTGTATACATGTGCATGTGTGTATTTTGCCATAGATAGATAGATAGACCAGCTAGTTTAATGGTATTTTGAAAGGTTTTACTTGACAAGTTCTATCTGTGAATACCTCCACCTACACACTTTGTTATTGTTTTTATATTGTGTGTTTAACACTGCATGTTTTAGAAAAATAACAGAAATTTATATATAGTGTATGAATTACATATGTAATATAATGTAATATAAGTTTTATATATCATAAATAGACATTACATATTATATACAGAGAGGGAGAAATGAAAGTATATTATCATACATCACTTAACAATAGGGGCATATTCTCAAAATGCCTCATTAGGCAATTTCATCACTGAATGAATTTCATCATTGCATGAACATTATATAGAGTGTAGTTACACAGACCTAGATGATACAGCCTGCTGCACATCTATGCTATGTGGCTTAGCCAATTGCTTCCAGGCTACAAGCCTGTACAGAGTGTTACGGTACAGAATACTCAATTACAGAATAATCAATTATGATACAATGGCTAAGTGCACGTATTTGTGTATCTAAATAGATCTCAATATAGAAAAAGTGTAATAAAAAATTGGTACACTTGGATAAGAGGACTTACCATGAATGGAAATTATAGGACTAGACATTGCTCTGGCTGAGTGAGTGCGTGAGCGGTGAGGAAATGCGAAAACCTGAGGCCTTGCTGTGCCCTACTACAGACGTCACAAACACTGAGCACCCAGGCTGCACGAAATTCAGTTTATAAAAACAGCTTTCTTCCTTCAATCACCAATTACCCTTAGCTTACTGTAACATTGTTACTTTATAAACATTTGAATTCTTTTTAAATTTTTGGGTTCTTCCTTAGCTTCAAATACGAACACACAACACAGCTATACATAATCATTTTCCTCATTCATATTTTAGAAGCTTTTTTCTATTTGCAATTTTTTGTTACTTTTTTTAAACTTGTAATTGTTTTTGTTAGAAATGAAGGCACAAACATGCCCATTGACCTAGGCCTACACATCATCAATATATTAGCGTAGGGTCAAAGTCACTGTCTTCCTTCTCCACGACTCATCCTATTGGAAGGTTCTCAGTGGCAATAACTTACGTGCACCTGTCATCTCCTGTGATGATGACACCTTCTTCTGGCGTTCCTCCTGAACTAGTGGCTCATGGCTCCTTTTTAGTTAATCATTTTTTTTAATAAATATAAGGAACATATTTCAAAACAATGATAAAAAGAGTGGGCATAAAATAATAAACGTATAACATAGTAATTTACTGTTATTATTATTACACACTGTACATAATCGTAACTGTTACACTTTCTTATCCCTGGCAGCACAGTAGATTTGTTTACACCAGTTTACCACAAATACAATATTAGCATGTATATAGGAATTTTTAACTCCACTATCCATGTAATCTTTTTTTTTTTATTATTGAATGGTAACTATGTACATTAATACACTTCTGGAGTACAGTGTGGGGTTTTCACATGCAATCCGAAATACTTCCATCAAACTGATCAACACAGCCTTCATGTCATTTTCTCAGTTATTGTTTTAAAACGTTCTGATTCTACTCTTAGAGAGTTTCACTTGTACCCCTGTTGGCCTTTTTTTTTTTTTTTTTTTTTTAATGGATAAAGAGTCTCTGTCACCCTGAGTTGAGTGCTATGGCATCATAGCTCACAGCAACCTCAAACTTCTGAGTTCAAGTGATCCTCTTGCCTCAGTCTCCCAAGTAACTGGAACTATAGGCACCCATCACAACATCTGGGTATAAAGTGGTCTTCTTTTATTCTTTCCCATATGTTTTAAATAATAAAAGAGCAAATATACATATGGTAAAAGATGTAACTAGTACAAAAAGATCTAAACTGATAAGTAAATATCCTTTACTCCCATAACACAGCAAATCTGCTATCTTCAAACTCCTTAAATAGTCACATGAGTAACTCACTCAAACTGAAGTCAACCTTGGAGTCTCTTTATCTGAAAATAATTTTCAGGCCTTTAGAACTGGGTTGATTATTCCATACATTAATTATCTCTGTTACAGATGAAAGTCATATAGTCTTCTCTTTCTTAAAAAAAAAAAAAAATTTAGGCGGGGGTGCAGTGGCTCAAGCCTGTGATCCTAGCAGTCTGGGAGTCTGAGGCAGGTGGATTGTTTGAACTCAGGAGTTCAAGACCAGCTCTGAGCAAGAGTGAGACCCTGTCTCTATTAAAAATAGCCAAGTGTTGTGGTGGGCACCTGTAATCCCAGACACTGAGAGGAGGCAGGAGAATCCATTGAGGCCAGGAGTTAGAGGTTGCTGTGAGCTATGACACCATGGCGGTCAACCCAGGGCAACAGAGTGAGATGCTGTCTCAAAAAAAAAAAAAAGAGGCTTGGCTTCTGTGGCTCAAGTGGCTAAGGCGCCAGCCACATACACCTAAGGTGGTGGGTTCTAATCCAGTCCAGGCCCACCAAACAACAATGATGGCTGCAACCAAAAAATAGCCGGTCGTTGTGGCGGGTGCCTGTGGTCCCAGCTACTTGGGAGGCTGAGGCAGGAAATTCACTTGAGCCCAGGAGTTGGAGGTTGCTGTGAGCTGTGATGCCACGGCACTCTACCCAGGGGAACAGCTTGAGGCTCTGTCTCAAAAAAAAAAAAAAGAAAAGAAAAGAAAAGAAATTAAACAGCAACATGTACACGCTGCTCAGAGACAGCAGAGTGCAGGCAACATGTTAGACTCTGTTGGATCTAGTTGTGCTCTAGAGAGTCCTGGGTATCATCCGGAAACATTGGCAGCGGGAGTCCAGCTGAATGCTTCCTGAATGCCTCGGATCCTCCCAGCCAGCTGCACATCCTTTGGGAAAAGAGTAACTCAGCCAGCAAGTGAGGGGACAAGATGAGCATCCTCAAAGAGATGAACTAGAAATGCTCTGCCGACTCTTGTGGGGCCAACAGGGCCTGCGTTTGCCAACTGAAGTCCTGCACCCTGGAGTGAAGTGCAGGGGCCATACTAACTAACCTCCGTATCATTCCAATTTAGAATAGGTAAAGTGATGCCAAAGTCAGCACAGATTTGGAGTTAAAACACTGGGTTCAAAATGTAATTATGCTGCTTGAAATTGAGTAATCTTAGACAAGTTATTTATCCTCTCGGAACCTTGGTTTCTTCCTCTGAAAATGGGAATAATATCATATCTCCAAATTGATGATATTAGAAATATGTACAAGCGATCAGTACATAGTTATTTCACCCGTAAGAAACCAGAGCCGAGCAATCAGCCCCCTCTCTGAGCATCATTACCTTGCCAACTTGGAAGCAGTCGTCTGCTGTGAGGGAGAAGAGCTGTCTGGGACTGTACAGGTCAGTGACAGCGGAGCCAGTGACTCTCTGAAAGACACCTCGGGCCAGGCCCTTCACATTGAGCATATACACGTCCTGCAGCCGCATCAGGGCCCTTGCTGCTCCTTCAAGGTCTTCAAAGGCTGGAAGGTCTTGCTCCACCTTCTCATAACCATCC
Source organism: Galagoides demidoff (assembly GCA_963574575.1). NCBI lineage: Eukaryota > Metazoa > Chordata > Mammalia > Primates > Galagidae > Galagoides > Galagoides demidoff. Next base: position 3,817 of record CAUYQV010124705.1, read on the forward strand.
TTTAGGGCTATAAAAGTAGTAGAAACACCAATCTACCATTCAAAAAACAGGTTGTAGGAGGGAAGGAGATTGGTAACTTTCACATTACGGGCACAATGTAAGGGTACACAGCATATGCCCTGTGAAGGGCTCAACTACAACTTGGACTCTGCCTGACAAATGGAAACAATGTAACCTAACTATTTGTACCTTCATATTAATCTGAAATTTAAAAGAATAATAAACAGAGAAATTTTATATGGCAAAAAAATAGTTTGTAAGCATGTGATGATGCAAGGTATGGCCTCCTGTTCAAATACTTCATGAGCTAATGTTTTAACTGCCTTTGTGTTCCCAGCAGCAAGCACAGTTCCTGACACTCTTGAATGCTTAATGCAATTTTCTGAGCGAGGGACATTCAGAATGAGTGAATGAAGGGTAAAAAACAAGGCACACACCTTCATCACACTGTCCTATCCTATGAGTCTCCAGAAATCTCACCCTGTAGGGTTCCCTAAAGTCAACAACCTTCTCAAACCACAAAGTGAAATAAATTAGGAAAGTGATCTTGCTGCCGATCACACTGTAGTGACAACTTAATAAAAGAGAGACCACTGGAAGACCATTATTTTCAATACACACATTAAATGGGATGATACATCCTGTACTTCTTCACAGGACTGTAGTGAAGATCAAAGGAGATGATGGATGTGAAAGGGCTTCCTAATGTCTAATCATATAAACCTATTAGCAAGTGACCTTACTCTTTGTACTAACTAGAGATAAGGAGATCAATTAATACCTACCCACTCTATTACCCTTCTTCACATCCCATCAGAATCTTTCTCCTTACCAGTGAGTCAGGAGATAGAATCTTCTCTCCTACCCTCCAGCCCTCCTCCTCGTTACCTCGGATGTTCTCACTGGCCTCCAGACTATGTACAATATTCCTCCAGTCGGACTGCAGGCGTTTGATGAGAGTAAACGCAAGCAGAGGGTTAGCCACAGGGCTTGTTGACTCCTCATGCAAAGAAAGTACCTTGTCATAGAATCTGAAAGAGAAGAGTGGAATGATTTTACCTCCTGTCTCAACTGCCACACCTAGGGAAGGCTAGCCCAGCGTGTACACATTCTGCTTAGCCAAAACTGGAATGCTGAATCTTTTGAACCTCTTGAGACTCACATAACAGTCTAATCACAAATCCATGCAAGAATATGAAAACCACAACTATAACAAAAGTATGTCCATGCATTTGTTCACTGAATGAGTCAGCCTATACCAGTCAATTCCTGGACATCAGGCGTCATGCTAAATGCCAGAGTTACAAAGGCAAGACAGGGTCCAGCTCTCAAAGAGTTGACAAACAAGAAAGTATTTTTTCTTCCATCATCACTCTGTACTCAATACTCAGTATCTGGCAGAAACTCAAAAACACTCTTGTTTTTTTGAGACAGAGTCTCGCTCTGTGTCCTGGGTAGAGTGCCGTGGCGTCATCATAGCTCACAGCAACCTCAAACTCCTGGGTTTGAACAATCCTTTTGCCACAGCCTCCTGAGTAGCTGGGACTACAAGTGCCCACCACAATGCCCAGGTAGTTTTTTCTATTTATAGTAGAGATGGGATCTATTTATAGTAGAGTAGGATCTCATTCTTGTTCAGGCTGGTCTTGAACTCCTAAGCTCAGGCAGTGCAACAGCCTTGGTCTCCCAGAGTGCTATGATCACAGAGATGAGCCACCATGCCTGTCCCCAAAACACTGTTATATTATTTATGACACCTGTGATGTGTGCTATGAGAGAAAAGGGCATATAATGACATTTGTAGGCAGGGCACCTAACCCAGTAGAGTTGGACAGGGAAGGAAAAACTTTCCAGAAGATGTAGCACTTGATCTGAGCCTACTTATTGAGCTCTTGCCATGTCCTAAGCATCCTCTCAAGTGATTTAAACATGTCTCTTTTAATCTCCCCCAACGACACTTAGGATAAATTTTATTTTTCCATTTTACAAGAGAGCAAACTAAAACAAGCTCACACTGTCAGTAAATGGCAAAGCCATACTACTCAACCCAAGTCTGCCTGACCATGAAACCTAGTTCTGAGCTGTTTCCCATGGAGCTAGAACCAAGATGGGAAGAAGAGGGATTTTTGTGCCAACATGTGCAAAGGCACAGAGGCTTGACCTATATTCAGTAAGTCAATCCACACCAGTTGCTTGCTAAATGTCAGGCTCAGTGCTGGGTACTAGGGATACAAAGGCAAAACAGAGTCCAATGCTCAAGATCTTATGCACAAAAAGGGAACTTTTTTTCTCATCATTCTGTACTTAATACAGAATTAGGTACATAATCCAATACATATTTCTATGAAAGAAAGAATGAAATATACCCTCCTTGAAGGTAGGGACAAAGTTTTGAATAAGTCAATAACTTTGGTTTCAAGGACCCACAGTCTAGTGGGTAAGAAAGACAAATATTATGCAATTACATCACAGATGCAACACCACTCTCTGGTGGAACAAGGTTTGGGCAGCAAAGAGGGGGCAATTAGTTTGGCCAGAGTGGGGCAAGGAAGGCTTAGGTGAGAGTGGCATGACTTGTTCACATATGCAGTACAAATCTGTGTAAGGGTGGGGAGGAAGATTCAGAAGTGGAAGTGACTCGAGACAGGAAAGGCTGGTGAGGACACTGATCCAAAACTGCAAGCAAGAGACAAGGAGAGTCCGAACGTACAGTGACAGTGGGGGCACATTCCGGGATGTATTCAAGGGAGGTGTTTAGTAAGTAGACAATATAGAAAGTGCTGATGACAGATATGGGGATAAAGAGATGGAGTTGTCCAGTACACTTCCAACCTGTCCAGCTGGGCAACAATCACAGAAAGGGGCCAGAACTGGTAGAGCTTAAAGTCTTTCTTTCTAGTTAATTTCTAGTTAAAATCTTTCTAGTTAATTTCTCCTCTCCCCGGATAGCCAAGAATGTTTATATCGGCAGAAGACGCTGTTTCCTTTCTCGGTGTATGACGGCTATTCCATTTCTAACAAACTGATGGAATTTATATTACTGAAATTTGTAATCTATAATAAAGAGGACTAGTCCCCTGTAAGATTATTTTCCTCTTGTTTTAAAATTATTGATTTCGAAAAGTTTTTTTAAAAGACTTCATGCATAGTGAAAAGAAAATATGGGTGTGTACAAGAGCACATGAGACTACGAGTCCTTTGGCAAGCGTGAGGAGCTTCTGTAAGCAGAAAGGGATGAAAGAGAAAAATAGAGAAAGTGGCCGGGTGGAGGATTTCAGGCCCCGGGAGCAGAGTCTGATCTGAGGATTTCTAAAGAATGGGGTCCTCAATTCTGAAATGGAACTTGAAATTGAAGCCGGGGCTTCTAAGGAGCCAAATGTTCAGTTCAACAGAGACTAAGGACTAAGAATGGGGGCCTGGGTGCCCCAGGGAGGAAATGAGAAGGCTGTCAAATCCCAGGGTGTCTCTGATCCCAAAGACAGGGCTGTTTGTGAGCTGCAACTTTAGGGATTTGAAACTAAACCAGCCTTCAGGGTGTGGGATCTTTTTTACTACCCATTATTTCCTGCTTCAGCTCCATATGGAACTACTTAGCGAAAGATATTCCACCGCTAGATGAAAAAACTTACAAGCAGAGACTTGGGCTTAAGTCCAGCTTGAAGAGTAAGAGTCCAGGAACAATTGAGGGTGAGAGGGCAGGGACGTTTATACAACAGTCGGAAAGGATGAAGCTGGGAGGAGACCTGAGACTTGTTAGGACCCAGTCTCTAACCATGCCTCCGTTTTTGCCTCTGTAAAATGAAAGAACAGGTCTCATCTAGCTTTCTATGGATAACTTTCGGGATGCACATTCTATTATTTCTTCCCATTCCCTTTTCCACAACTGAATAAATGGATTCCTCATTAGCTTAACAACAAATGTTTGACAGACATCAGAGGAAAACTGAGATACAAAGGGAAAGAGGTAAGCCAGAAAGGTGAATGTTTGCCCCAACTCACCCATAAAATAAAAAATACTGTTTCTTTGTTCTTTTTGCACCCCGCTTTGCATTCCGGAGTTGTTTGTTCAGGCTAGGGGTTTGATCTCTACCATAGCACATCTATTCAATCCAGTGTTCAGATATGCCATTTTTTTGCCACATGGAGAAAGAAGAAAAAAAAAAAATCTTTCAACTGATAACTGAGGTTGGTTTAGAATCTAAAAGTTGGCTCTCTGCCCAGCCTCTGCACAAATAGCTGGTTTCTAGAGACTGAATTACTGGAGGCTGAATTCAAACCTCAGGGTTTCCTAAGTGGCTTTTTGCTTTAACAAATGCTGCTGAGAGTGGAAAATCAGATTCTTTCCTTCGAGAATCTACACATAAAATATGCAACACTATCCTTGCATTGAACATAGTCTGGGCAGGTTACCCAACCACAATACATGGGCTATTTCAATTCAATATGTTTCTCCTTTGGAATTCAGAAATGGCTTCGTCTCAGTTCTTCTGAGACATTCTAAATGCTTAATTCTTAGCACAGAAATACCTGCTGCTTATGTTACTCTTTTACTCTTGGTGGCGTTTTAAACGGCAACTACAATAAAACCAGGGCTTAACTACATGTATATACATATATATGTACCATATTAGTATATAACTATATATACTATAACTAGCATACTTTTTTTTTAACTTGGGGTAGGGAGCAGTTTCAACATCAAAACATATTTGGTTTTCCTATTTAGAAATTTAAAGAAGAATATCAACTAACAGCCTTAGAAATAACATCTCAAGTTACATAAAATCACCAGATTAGGAGTATGTATAAATGAGCAGAAACTGCCAAAATTCTTGTTTTAAAAAGCACACATTTCACTAGGTTTTAGAGCAGTGACTAGAAAACAGAATGACGGTCTTCAAAATATCAACCTAAACTACAAATTAACTGTTCATCAGTCATCTGAGAAAAGAATATGGCGTTTTTCTGATTCTTTTTATCTGAGTTCTCACAATCCTAATTAATACTTACGGCTAAAAGTGGAGACTAGTCCCATCGGCCAGTATTAAAATACACAGTAACCATAAAGGGTTAACATTTATCGAGCAATTACTACATTCCAAGCACGATGATAAATACTTTATGTGGTACTTGAGCCTTCTAACAACCCTATAAGAGTAGGTACTATTTTTATCATCATTTTACAGATTACGAAACTAAACTTAAAGAAGCAAAGAAACTTTGTCCAAGGTCAGAGCCAAGGATTTAAATAGAGCTCTGTTAAACTCCGGAATCCAGACTCTTAACCACTATGTACTGTGACTGCTAATAAAACCTGGTGTAGCTAGGGGCTGGGTCTGTAGGGAAGAGACATCATAGCATAATGGAAAAAGAGTTGAATAAACAATCAGATCAACTGTATCCTAGGCCTGGATTTGCAGCTAGATTTACAGTCTTGGATAAGCTAAGACTTTAGTTTTCTCATGTTTAAATGATTTGTCATGTGTTAAGAGTATAATAAAAACATATTTTGAAGCATTATGTATGAGAGAAAATCAAAGGAGATAAGTTTCTATAAGACCACCCACTGTGTGAAAGCTGTGACAATGACAGTGGTGAAAGAGACCAGCATACAGAGGTCTCTGGAGGAGGGCTGGCCAGCTGCTTTGGCCAGACTCTTCAAACGCTCTTTTCTAAGCCTGTTTTCTGAAAGATTGGCGCTGGGATTCAGACTCCCCCATCTCCATCTGAGCCACCCCAGAAAGTGACTACTGGTATGAGAACACACACAAGCGTAGCAGGGAGCATGCTGGGTTCTGAGATCAAAGTTCATTTTTTTTTTTTTTGGAGTCTCATTTATTCGCCTTTGGTAGAGTGCTGTAGTGTCATAGCTCATAGCAACCTCCAACTCCTGGACTTTAGTGATTCTCTTGTCTCAGCCTCCTGAGTAGCTGGGACTACAGGCACCTGCCACAATGTCCGCCTATTTTTTATTGCAGTTTGGCCAGGGCCAGGATCAAACCCACCACCCTCGGTATATGGGGCTGGCGCCCTATCCATTGAGCCATAGGCACTGCCCCCAAAGTTCGTTTCTTTTCTTTTCTTTTTTTATTGGTGTTGGAGTTTTTGGCCAGGGCTGGGTTTGAACCCGCCACCTCGGGTATATGAGGCCAGCGCCCTACTCCTTGAGCCACAGGCACCACCCCCAAAGTTCATTTCTATCAATGAACTTGGACTCCAGTGAATCTGGACTAAGAACAAAACTAAAATATTTTGCTCCATTGACAAGGACTCATAAAACAGTAGGCAACTATGCTACGCTCAAGAATGACAATAATTATTGAAATTATCAAGGCCAGGTGTGGTGGCTCACACCTGTAATTCTAGCACTCTGGGAGGCTGAGGCAGGTGGATTGAGCTCAGGAGTTCGAGACCAGCCTGAGCAAGAACAAGACCCATCTCTACTAAAAATGGAAAAACTAGCTGGGCGTTGTGGTGAGTGTCTAGTTTCAGCCACTTGGGAAACTAAGGCAAGAAGATCACTTGAGCCCAAGGGTTTGAGGTTGTTGTGACCTGTGATGCCCGGGGCAACAAAGTGAGACTCCATCTCAAAGGAAATAAAAAGATGTCTCATAGTCATGTCTGTGCACAACCTGATTCTCTTCTGCATGGACTCACAGTCATAGTGTCCCAAACACCTTCTTCCCATGTCACCTCAAAATCAGTATTATTATTGCACACATTTGAAGTTTTATAAGTGGTGCCATCTTGGCTCAGCAAGAGGGTCACATGATATAAGTACAATATTAATCTTATCCAAATAGTTACATGGTCACAAGCACTGTTTCTCAGTTATGGGCTTCTTTTTTTTTGAGACAGAGTTTCACTTTGTCACTCTGGGTAGAATGCCGTGGTGTCACAGCTCACAAGCAACCTCCAGCTCTTAGGCTTAAGTGATTCTCATGCCTCAGCCTGCCGAGTAGCTGGGACCACAGGCACCTGCCACAACATCTGGCTATCAGTTATGGGCTTCTGGATGTCTCAAGCTGAGAAGGCACAGCACATGTTCATATGTACAGTATCATATACAATCATTCATCTGTCATAGTTTTTTTTTTTTTTTGAGACAGAGCCTCAAGCTGTCACCCTGAGTAGAGTACTGTGGCATCACAGCTCACAGCAATCTCCAACTCCTGGGCTTAAGCGATTCTCTTGCCTGAGCCTCCCAAGTAGCTGGGATACAGGCACCCGCCACAACACCTGGCTATTTTTTGGTTGTAGTTCTCATTGTTGTTTGGCAGGCCCAGGTTGGATTTGAACCCACCAGTTCTGGTGTATGTGGCTGGTGCCTTAGCCGCTTGAGCTACAGGTGCTGAGCCATCATCTTTCATAGTTGACGATGACAAAGTTAATACACGATTACAGGACCCCAACATGCTAAGCCTTGCAATATTTTATCCCACAGTGTGCAACACCATGGTTTTTTGATTGTGGACATAAAGTTCAAGTGCAATTTAAAATAGTTTAACATAGTAAACCGCACACAAACTTTACGGACACCCTGTATAAAAAAACAACATTGGTGACATTTGCTTGTGTGTGTAGCTCTCAGTATCTTATAGCATCAAGTATGGCTTTTTCTTTTTTCTTTTTGAAACAGTACCTGCTCTGTTGCCCAGGCTAGAGTGACATGTGGTCTTAGCCTATCTCACAGCAACCTCAAATTCCTGGGCTAAGGCAATCCTCCTGCCTCAGTCTCCTCTGTAGCTGGAACTACAGACATGCACCACCACACCCAGTTAATTTTCTCATATATATATATATATGTGTGTGTGTGTGTGTATATACATATATATATGTATATATAAAATATAAATATATATTTTAAGAGACAGAGTCTCACTTTATCACCCTGGGTAGAGTACCATGGCATCACACAGCTCATAGCAACCTCCAGCTCTTGTGCATAGGTGATTCTCTTGCCTCAGCCTCCCAAGCAGCTGGGACTACAGGCACCTGCCATTAACGCCTGGCTATTTTTTTGTTGTAGTTTTGGCCAGGGCCGGGTTTAAACCTGCCACCTTCGGTATATAGGACCGGTGCCCTACCCATTGAGCCACAGGTGCCGCCTAATTTTCCTATTTTTAATAGAGACAAGAGTCTTGCTTTGCTTAGGCTGGTCTCAAACTTCTGTGCTCAAGCGATCCTCCAGCTTCAACCTCACTCTTGTGAGACACTGTGCCTGGCCTGGCCTGAATTACTGGTTTTTCACAGTGATTTCATTTCTTTTTTTTTTTTCTTTTCTTGTCTTTCCTTCCCGTTCCTTTTCCCTTTCTATTTCTTTCTTTCTTTCTCTCTTTTTCTCTTTCTTTCTTCTTTTTTTTAGACAGATTCTCACTTTGATGCCCTTGGTAGAGTGCCACAGAGCATGGTATCATAGCTCACAGCAACCTTAAACTCTTGGGCTCAAGGGATCCTCGTCACTCAGCCTTCCAAGTAGCTGGGAGTACAGGCGCCTGCCACAATGCCCAGCTATTTTTAGAGACAGGGTCTTGCTCTTGCTAAGTAAGGCTGGTCTCAAACTGAGTTGAGGCAATCCACCCACCTCAGCCTCCCAGCCAATGCACCTGGCTCCACAATGCTTTCTTGATCCCAAATGCTTTCACACACATGCAGCATCTCAGTTATCACTTATTTCGTAGTTGGAGAGCTTTTACATGTGTTAAAGAGAAGGAAAACCTGAAAACAAAGAAGGTAATGGTCATCTCTGATTAACAGTCATGGATGCTACAGGACCAAACTCCTCCAGGGCAGAGTTGCGTCTTGTTTACCATTTTATCCTGGTGGTGGCACCACTATCTGGCTCATGGTAGGTGGTCAAATATACCTGTTGAATGAATTAATGAACATGAAGCTTTATTCACATAGCCAACTGTCCAATTACTCTGCACCATTCAGAGCATGGCATCCATAGTGCTGTTTACATCCTGTTTCAGTGACCTGTAAATGTCATACACTGTCACAGATTATTACCTGACTCCTCAAATAAACCTCAGTTTGCTGGGTCACACGGCATTTCAAAGCACCTGCTCAAAAGGTCAATACAAGTGTAGCTACAGCTATTCTCCCCATCTCACTCACTCTCTGTGTCCCTGTGACAGAGCCTGGGGGCCCACACAGCTTAACAGAGTACTTCGTGAGGTCCTAGTGGCCCTAGAATCACCCCACCACACTTTCCCACAGTGTATCGACTTTGCTGCGCGACACTAATCCGGAGTGCTGTGTGTGTGTGACTTGAATCTGAGACCTCACACATTGTGACACAGCTTTCCTCTACACCACATGCCCCCTGTCTCAGGGTCCCACAGGCGGTGACAATGGATGGGGGGGTCACTCTGGGCCTTAGAGTCATTCCCCACCTTACATCACACTGTCCTGGTCTCACGGTGTGACAGGTTCTGAGGTCCCCCCGTAGCATGTAGCATGACAGTATGCCTGGGGTCACGCTCGGCTTCACATCACCCCTTGCCCAGTGTCTGCTGCTCAGGCCCCTCTGTGGCTGTCACCCTGGTAGCCCTCACCTGGTCAGGTCCCGCAGCCGCGCTTCCTCCCCGCGCAGGTAGCGCCGCAGCAGCCCCAGCAGCCGGCGCTCGGGCGCCAGGGCGCGCGCCACGCTGGTCAGCGCGGAGAACGTGTCCCCCCGCGTCGCGGCCCCTGCGGGGTCCCCTGGCCGGAGCGCCAGCAAGGCCAGCAGCGCCGCCAGCAGCGCCTCGGGACCCATCGCCCGCGCTCCTGCTCATTCCCCGGCCCGCCTGCTTGGCGCCCGCCGCTCCCGCCCCGCCCCGGCCCGGCCCGGCCCGCCTCGGCCCCCGCCCCCCGGCCCTGCGGGGCTCCGCGGTCTCCTGCCCCTGAGCTCCTCGGAAGGCGTGGGGGCTGCTGCAACCTCAGCGTCCGCCCGCCCTCCGCTAAATCACAGCCCGGGGAAGGTGTTTCCACTGTGACCGTCACATTCCGGGACACTGAGGCAGGGGGTGGGGTGAGTCATGAATGTACTGATGTCCGGCGTGTGACGCTATCCCCCAAATGCTAACATTACCCTTCCCAGAGCTGGAGTGGGATTACACAAATACTCCTGGATCCTTAGGGGAAATCCGGGGAGTCAGTTACTCGGTATGGGGAAATAGCTGCGCAGGCAAAGAGGAGAGGAAGATGCCTAGCGCAGGGCGTGACATTTGAGCAGTCTGACCTACAAGTAGGACTTAGGAGGTGAGGCCAGTGAGGGACGCTAGGATCAGTGCATGGCAATTCTAGGACGCAGAGAACCTAATCCTCCTGCCTCCACCCCACAGTTCTAGGATTATAGGTGTGTGAACCGAGGCACAGGGTCTTCTAGATTATTTTTTTCTTTTCTTTTATTCTTTTTTTTTTTTTTTTTTGAGAAGGAGCCTCAAGCTATCCCCCTGGGTAGAGTGCCATGGCATCACAGCTCATAGCAACCTCCAACTCCTGGGCTCAAACAAGTCTCCTGCCTCCGCCTCCCAAGTAGCTGGGACCACAGGCGCCCGCCACAATGCCCGGCCATTTTTTGGTTGCAGCCATCGTTGTTTGGCGGGCCCAGGCTGGGGATTTGAACCCGCCACCTTAGGTGTAGGTGGCTGGCGCCTTAGCCGATTGAGCCACAGGCGCTGAGCCGATAGACATACTCTTATTTGTCAATGTGAATGTTTTTTTTTTTGCATTATTATTATTATTGCTCAACATTTTGATGCAGCAATCGTCCAATTTTTTTTCTGAATGTATTTATCTTTGTTCGTTCTTTATGAGGTTTTGTTTCTAGTCCTCATCTTAAACATTATTATTATTAAATTTTAAGCCTTTTTAATTTTGTGAAGGCAAAAAATGGAAACCAAATAAACACATGTATCGTATAGAGAAAATTAAAAAAAAAAATACTGTATGTTAGGGCTTGGCACCTGTAGCTTAGCAGTTACAATGCCAGCCACATACACTGGGACTAGCAGGTTCAAACCCAGCCCAGGCCTTGCCAAACAACAATGACAACTACAACAAAAAAACAGCTGGCCATTGTGGCCTATAGTCCCAGCTACTTAGGAGGCTGAGGCAAGAGAATCGCTCAAGCCCAAGAGTTTGAGGTTGCTGTGAACCTTGATGCCACGGCACTCCACTGAGGACAACATAGTGAGACTCTGTATCTAAATAAAAAAATAAATAAATAAAACAAAACATGAATATCTTCTATTTTCTGTCTTTAAGTCTTTTTACTGACTTCTCTCTCCTGTGTACCTTTTATTTTATGCATTTGGGGGATAAAACCAGAGGTTAAGGGGTTTGGAGGAGAAAAGAGAAAGAAACAGAGAAGAGGAGAGAGATTCAGAAAGAGGATGAGGCAGCGGGGCGAGGTGGCTCACACCAGGAGTCCCAGCTACTCGGGAGGCTGAGGTGGGAACATCGCTTGAGCCCAATCCAGCCTGGACAACACAGTGAGACCCTGTCTCTAAAAAAAGAAAGACAGAGGAGTCAGGGAAAAAAAGAAGTGACAGTCAGGGGAAGACAGAACTTGGGACTAAAGGCTTCCTTGGGGGCCTAGGACCCACTGCCCCTGAGACCAGACACAGGGCACACAGAGGTGATAACAGCTGTTCGTCACGTGTTAAATCTGAGCCATAAAGAAGGCCATCCATCAGCCGGGAAAGTACACAGCCTCAGTGTCTCAAATTGTTCTCTGAGCATTAAAACACAATGTGCTTCACAGATAATATACACAAGACAGGAAACTTAAACATATAACAACATAAAAATGAACACACTTCAGTGCTCTAGATTTTAACAAGACTTTAATAATTATCAGTAACCAAATTACAAAATGCCCTAGAATGGCGAGTACAGAACCCAGAGACAAAATAAAAACTCACGAAAATATAAAAGCACTTTACAAAGGTAATCATCTTTAGGATAAAGCATTTGTTCAACAAAGGTACTGAGCATGTTTGATAAAAATTAAATGAGATTAAAGAAAAAGGCCCCTACACAGGTGCTGGGGCTCTGTGATTAGGAAGGTGACATGTGTGCAGCTGATGGCACTAGGAGCACAAATGAGCTCCAATCACCAAGAACTTACTTGCAGGACAGGAATTAATGGACTCCTGGTGGCAGAGTGGCCTTAGAAATGAACCAAGCTGACTTTCAAAAGAGAGGCAAGATGGTCCACAGGACGAACCCTGACCACAGGACGGAGCCCGACCACCCACACAACCCTAGCTGCCACCACAGCCAGGCTGGGCCTCACAGGCACCAAGGGAGACAGGCTGTCTTCATCTTCTGGGGACAACTCATTATTCAGATAAATGACAGGCAGGAGCTTCACATGACCAACAAACCAAAAATACACTGAATAGCAGGGGTTCCCATCCCCAAAGAGCTAATGTGCCCTCACCCTGTGTGACAGCAGGGTGGCAGGGACAGAAGAAATGTCCCTGGTTCCATTATGTTCATCACCTGTCATTACAGACATGCCATCCCATCTCAGTTTTAAGGACGGGTGGCTGAGGTTGTCCCTCAACTCTTGGTAGCAGATACATTAATATTATCGCTGAGTCCTCATTTTTTTCCAAGGGCACTACATGGCATGCTTCATTTGGGCCAGATGTTCAAATCACTGTGTCTGCTCATCCCCACTAAGAACACAGCAACAATTATTTATTTGTCCTTCCAGAACATGCAGCAGTGAGGGGTGGCTGCTGGAAAGCAGCAGATGACAGACAGCTGAGGGCTCTTGGCCCCACCACCAACATCCTGCAAGTCAGGCCAAGGGCAGGCACCCTTGCCCTAGCCTCGTGTGCTTGGCCACCAACAGGTTCTCTTATTTTAAACCCTAAACCAATAGTTCAAATGGATGTAGCTTCTGTGCGGCAGAGAGTAAGGAAGATGCAAGGGTTTCTATTCTTAAATGTCCACTCTTCCTGTGCAGATGAAAGGCACGAGCAGCTCCTTAGAAGAGGATAATCCCAGTCTTCTGGAGGGTTCACGAGATGGAACTCACTGTTTCACTTGTTTTGCTGTTAATTGAATCAAAGTCAATGATGATCTTGTTGCACTTTGGGGTGAATTTTCTAAACACAAAAAAAAATATAGGAATAGAAATGGTGAGTTATTTTAAAACAATCTGTTTACTTGGGCTTAACTTATATTTTCTTTTTTTTTTTCCAATTCGATAAAGTTTGATTTTCCCAAAGATACAGTTGGCTGGATGTCCCCATCCATCGTCACCAGTAGCTGGGCATCTCCACCTGGGACATTTCTGGTGAAAATTACTTGAGCACTATCGCTAACTCAGCAGCTCCCAAAGGGCTGCCAAGCCCCGGAACCTCGAATCTCTAGTGTCTCAGAGGCCACAGCTGGGGTCCGAGGCTTTCAGCTGGGAACTTCCTCACAGAGTGTGTCAAACAGGAAGGCGAGGTTGTTGAGCTTGCCCCCCACATTGCCTTGGGACCACTTCTTCTTTTTGGCCTTGCCCCCAGATGTGTCCCCAGGTCTTGGCCTTTCTTGGATGACTTCCCAGTATCTTTCCTCTTCCTATTGTCACTGAGCAACATTGCAAAGCTCTGAAAAGAGCTCTGAATACCACAGCCTCACTAAGATGCCCAACTCAGGTTTTCTATATGGAGAAACCAATGTCCTGCCTTCGCTTAATGTTTTGTCTCTATGGGAGGCAGCACACTGGGAGGGACATGGATCAGGAGAGATGAGACAAAAAGAGACGTGTGGGGTGGCACAGTTGGTATGTTCTTAGCTATCTGAGCTCAGTAATTATCAAGGAGTCAAAGGATTTCTAACAAGGTTGCCACACACACAACATGATAGCTGATGACTAGTTTTCCCATCAGATTTAACTTATTCCCTAGGAAATTTCTGCAGCCAACTTGTGAGTTGCTCTAATGGAAAAGACAGTAAATTTTCTTGTGCTTCTTATATATGGCAAAACACAACTTGCTGTAGTCAGAAGTAATTGTTAACATCATGTTCCAAGAATGTAAATGTAAAATAAACTCACTAAATTTTTTTGACTCATTAACTTTTTTTTTAAGAGACAGAGTCTTACTCTATCACCCAGGCTGGAGTGCAGTGTGCAATGACAGATCACTGTAGCTTCTAACTCTTGAGCTCAAGCAATCCTCCTGACTCAGCCTCCTGAGCAGCTGGGACTCGAGGTATGTGCCACTGTGCTAGTTAATTTTTAAAAATTTCCTCAGCCTTCTGAGTAGCTGGGACTATAGGTGTGCACCACTGTGCCCAGCTAATTAAAAAAAAAAAATGTTTAGAGGGTCTTGCTATATTGCCCAAGCTTTAGAGACAGGATCTTGCTGTGTTGCCCAGGGTGGTGATGTCCTTAAGCCATCCTCCTGGTTGGCCTGCCAAACTGAGGATTACAGGTGTGAGTCACTGTGCTTGGCCCTCAGTAACTTTTTACTCGTTATTTCTATAGTTAAAAAGAAAATATTTGGAAGTTAAATATATACATATATTTTTAAGAATCAGTAAATAAGATAATATGTAAGTAACTTAGATTTAAAGCCTCATAAGCCACAACGGTTGAGCTCAGGCCATGGTGACACATACCCTACCTCCCTAATGATCAGCATGGGGGCACCATGCCACCTGCTGTGACAGTCCCATTGCTGGTTACCACTAAAGTTGTGTAAACCTGCACTGTCTCAAAGGAATTTTCTGCCATGAATCAAAGGTGGCTGCCCTTTCTACAAGTAAAACCTACCTCACAGTCCCTGCTTAGCAAACAAATTAGAAAAATCCAAAAGACTTCAAATCTCAATCAAGTGTGGAGTCAGGACCCACAAGGAGAAACAAGGAGAAGCTGAACATTAGACAAGGTCACAGTCATCTCTCCACCCCTTCCCCAAACCCTCCCCACTCACCTGAAGGTGACCCCGGCCATACTGAGCATGAGCCTTGCTGCTTTTGTCTCGTCACTATCGTGGTACTTATCAGACATGAAAATAACTTCTTTAATACCTTAAAAGGTAACAAGGGAAGTCTCCTTAGTACATGTGCAAACAGATCCTGCAAAGACAGGCAGAGGCGGACGGAGCCCTCAGACAGTCTGTGATTAATGCCTTACTGTGGCCGTCTACAGACAAGGTCCAGTCCTGAAATACCTGCCACTTTCTAATACAGTGGAGGGCGGATTAGATTTAATCTCCCCTCTAGTCTTTATGGATCTTTAACAAATGCATAGGGAAAGCAAGTAGTTGGAGTCTTGATCCAATTAACAAATGTTCTTTACTACAGGTAATCAAATATTCTTTATTCAGGAGGCAACTACTCTCAACTCAGCAAACTAATGGGGAGTGGAGGCTGTGGCAAGCTCAGTACACCCTGCATCCAGGAAGGGCTGCAGAGTGCGGGTCTGTTTTCTTTGCCTGATCTCACCAGGTGGTGCTAATCTGAGACCCAGAAGTCCCAAAGGCCCTGCCTGGCTGCTGACCCCCAGCCTCATGAGGGGCAAGGAGGCTGGCACGCTGCTCTTCCCACGTGCCTGCCTCCGCTCTGCACCTGAGGCCGGAGAGGAAAACTTGGTAAACACCTTGCACTACACTAGCCCAAGCTCTCCTCAACTGCCACCGCCGGATCGCTACCCCAAGACCCCTTCTGCACTGAGATCCAGGAGGCTCGTGACAAACAGCTCCCTCAAACCACTCCTCTGGCTAAACATGATGAGTCTTTAAATTTCAAGAGGAGAGTTTTATGGAGATAAAGTATAGTTGAATCTTAGTGTGACAGTTTGAAAAAAGGTGAAATACACCCACAGAACAGAAAAACTCAATTTAATTTAAGTTAGGGAGATGTGGAGGAGGCGGGAAGGGGATTAGTGAGCTCCGACCTAATGGGCACAATGTAAGTATACATGGCACTCACTAAGTAATGGCACTCACTCACCCGTCTGTGTGCGGGACACAACTATATCCTAGGGACTTTACCTAATCGTCTGTACCCTCGTATTAATCCAAAATAAATAAAATTTAAAAAATAAAATATAAAATAATTTTTCTCCATTAAAAAAGGTGAAATATTCAGAGTACAGTTGTATATAAATTTAACTACAATGCAAGAGAAACTTAAAACAGTACCATTTGAGTCTTAATGACACTTACAAGCAAAGCTTATAGAGAAGCTATGTTTAGATTCTCAAATAGCTGCCACGTATCAGATACAAATTAAAATTTCATATACAGACTCCAGCTGACCTGTTCCTGACAGTTCATTTTTCTCCCTACCCCCTAATCTACGCACAGTATGTCAGAGAACAGTGAAAAGACAGTAATTACATGCAATGCCTGTGTTGTTTTGGCAGCTTGCAGTTTAAGGAGTTGGAAACTAAATTAAAAACACGCTAAGAATCACAGAGGATGTGATTAGTCTTAAAATACCTGGCACCATTAAAAAAAAAAAACAAAACATGGGAACTACTTGCAAAGTTGATAGTACGATTAATTTCAATCTAAACAACAACAATTTCAGATCCAGCATATCTGCAAAGAGCTACCAAGAGCAGGCGCCATGCAGATGTGACCCTGCAGAGGCCGGTCCTACCTGCCTGGATGATGAGCTTAGCGCACTCGTTACACGGGAACAAGGCGACATACATACTGCAGCCCTTCACGTCCGCTGAGTTCTTGTTCATAATGGCGTTCAGCTCGGCGTGACACACTGTGGGTTTGAGAGAGGAAGGAGGGAGAACTTGGGCTTCAGCTCCTGAAGAAGAATTACTCCCCGCTCTCTGAAATCACACAGAACACAGGACTTCTCACTTGGACTCCCCCCTCTGCTGCCAGAGGCTCTGTTCCCCCTCTTTTGGTTATCAATCTATCAATTTTCTATCAATAAGCTCTGTCCTGTCACTGAAAATAAATAAAGTGATTACAAATATCAAGTACTTAGACCATCAGAGAAGACTCCCATGGGCCACCCATGCTGGCACAACAGCCCCCTCTGTGTACACCTGGAGAAGCCAGAGGGGCCAAGGTCAAGTGCCTCCACCACCCACACCAGCCATTGCTCAGCACTGCATGAGACCCTGGGGTGTTGAAAAGCCCACATAAAATGGCTCATTTGTGCGCTTGTATGCACACACAGGGACATTCACTGTGGCCGTTAAGAGGGCAGGGAGCACTTTTAAGAAAGAGCAGGACAATCAAGATGGGAACAGCTGAGTATTTCCATCCTGGAGGATCTAGGATCACACACACACACACACACACACACACACACACACACACGCACGCACGCACGCACGCACCAGAAACAATGCCAACAGTTTGTCTTTTACAAGAAAAACATTCCCCCACTCAATGGCAAGGAAGAGTCCAGTGTTCCATCTACTGGCCAATTCTAGGCACTGATCCCAAGATGATGATCCAGGGTTATCCCAGGGCAAAGTCAGAAAGAAGGAGCACCTGCCTCTTATCTCCAGGCCCCCCTGGCTAGATGTCTCCATCCCCTACTCCTCCTCCAATGGGGAGGACTCCTGCTCACAGAATCGGGTTTGCACCCACTCTGCTCTGTGGGGTTTCTGTATGGCCATCTTGGGTTGCCACTGAATTTTCTGGGTGTGGCATCTAAAACTGTATTGTAAACTCCCATGGCAGTGACCCACAGACCCATCCAGCCATTGGAACACTGATTGGAACTTTTGAAATACTGCTGATGTCTACACCCCAAACCTGGACAGTGGGGTGGCCTGGGGTGTGGCCCAGGATTGGGAATTTCTAAGGGATTCCCAGTGGTTCTAAGGCACAGGAGTTCAGGAAGCCCAGCCTCTGGGCCCTTCTGGTGCCTGCTGTGTGCGTAAGCACTAAAATAAATGACTGCTGAGCAAATAAATGAATCAGGCCTTGGTCTCCATCACAGAATATAAATACGGGGAGTCTTCAAGGCTTTCCCACCCTCTCCAAGTAGGGAAACACCTTTTTTTTTGGAGACAGAGTCTCAGTTTGTTGCCCTTGCTAGAGCACTATGGTATCATAAGCTTTTCCAGGAGTTTGGAGGCCTGGAACAAATACGGCCCAAACTTGTGGCTCTCATACATTGGAGACGGTACTCACTGCACCTCCTCTGGGTCAGATGGAAGACCCTGGCCTGACCTCCCCAGCCAGCCTCCCTTCTTTGGGTGGAATTGCAGCTACATAATGCATGTGTATCCTGCAGGCGGTCTGCAATTTTGCAGGCAAAGAACTGACTAAAAGCCCTCTCAGGAAATGTTAGTGATTACTCATTTTGGTCTATGAACACCATGTTTTAGGAAATCTTAGTCCTGTGTAAAAACGAGCAGTCTTTTCCAACACTGAGAGACAAACGAGTTGGACTTAATCAGATCACAGCCTATCAGAAAATAGTCCTTGCTGGGCACAGAGGGACGTGGGCTGAACCCCAAGACTGACATGTCCAATAAACTCTGAAGGCAGGGAAGGGAAGAGAAGAGAAGGGCACAGTGGCTGTGCCTCGTGGGCACTGGCCTTGGAGCCTCAGTGTTAAAAACAATTAGATGTAATTGTTTCTTTTATTTCCCTCTTGGGGCAGAGCCCAGCCTTCCAGGTTCTTTATAACTCCCCCAGAGTCTAATGCAAAGCCAGGAGCAAAATGGGTGTGTTAAATATTTATTGAATGAATAAAGGAAAAAATGCAGATTCCAATTATTGATGGTGACATTGGAAAATACTAAAAGTCCTCTTAAATTCTTATATCAAAAATATGCTTTCCCATCTCATAAATCTTTTTTGATGGTGTCGCTATTAGTATTCAGAACTACAGAGTCTCTGAGTCTGTTTTATTACAGCGTCCTCTTTTGAATCTGTAAGAATTTTCACACTGACAGCAACCATCTTCCTCTAATTCACCTGAGGCGGTCTGGGGCAAAATTTAACATTATAGGTCTGGATTCATTAGTGAAAATTACCATATGAAACAGATTCTCCAGGGGAGCATCTGACATTCCTGTGTGTAAAGGGTAATTTACAGAAATAACACACAGGATTATAAACAGACTTCTTTTCTCCTAACTAAAAAATCAGGAGATGAAAAATAGAAAGCTTCTTTTGGTGGCTCCTGCCTGTAATCCCAGGACTCTGGGAGACCAAGGTGGGTGGATCACTTGGGCTCAGGAGTTGAAGACCAGCCAGAACAAAGCAAGACCTGTTTCTACTAAAAATAGAAAAACTAGCTAGACACTATGGCGGGCACTTGTAGTCTCAGCTGCTCAGGAGGCTGAGGCAGGAGGATCACTTGAGTCCAGCAATCTGAGGTTATTGTGAGCTATGAGGCCACAGCACTCTACTCAGGGAACAGAGTGAGACTATCTCAAAAAGGGGGGTGGGGGGAGACAGAAAGGTTCTTGTTAAAAAAAAAAAAAAATGAGGTCTACTAGGCAAGAGAAACAATGGAGCTTCGAAGGGCAGGACCTGTAGCTCAGTGAGTAGGATGCTGGCCCCACATTCCGAGTGTGGCAGGGTTGAACCTGGCACTGGCCAAATTGCAACACAAAAATAGCCAGGTGTTATGACAGTTGCCTGTACTCCCAGCTACTTGGGAGGCTGAGGCAAGAGAATCACCTAAGCTCAAGAGCTGGAACTGCTGTGAGCTGTGATGCCAAGACACTCTACCAAGGCCAACAAAGTGAGACTCTGTCTCTAAAAAAAAAAACAAACAAACAATGGAGCTTCAGTGCTACCTGAGACTTTGTGAAAAGGCAGAGTCCACAACTCCGAGGACTCACCTTGGATCAAGTACTCAGTCCCTGTTCTGAAGAGGTCACCTTTCCAGCCTTTTTGAGATGAAATCACCATCTACGCTACTATTCTCATTTTTATTTTTAATAATTGTCTCTTAAGTTTTGCAATACACATCTAACCTTTAGTTTTTTCCCAAACTGCTTTCCAAACCACAGGTTGGGCAACCAGTTTAGTAAGTTATACCAGCCTTTTCCTTGTTTTTTTTTTTCTTTTTAATGAGACAGATAAAAAGGGGAGGGAAGATACAAGAATGCATCCCACACTCAAGATCATGCACCGTTCCTATAAACTGTTTTAAGAATGTTTGAGAATCACTGCTCTATGGAAACCCACTGACCTCAGTAATATGTTCATAAATGTTCATAACTAACTTTTTTTTAAGCTATCATTTCAGCATCTGCCAATTTCCGTGGTATAAATATTTCCACGTGGCCGATCCCAGATGCCACGTCAGGAAGGTGTGCACAGCAGGTGCTGGTGAGCTGGTGTAAGAGCTCATTACCTGCCCTCATCATTACTAGAACCCAAAGTCCCTTTTTGGTTGCAACCTTCACATTCCCCTGTGGTGCTGGCCTTCAACAGTGGACTTCTCGTATGGCCACCCTGCTCCTGGTGTTCGCCTTCTGCATTTCTGTGGGGCCTTTTCTTTCTCCTGCCTTTCTGGGCACTTCCCATAGTGGTGGACTTTAAGAATTCATCTAGTGGCCAGGTGCAATGACTCATGCCTGTCATCCCAGCACTCTGGGAGGCTGAGGCAGGTGGATCCCTTGAGCCCAATAGTTTAAAACCAACCTGAGCAAAAGCGAGATCACATCTCTACTAAAAAACAGAAAAATTAGCTGGACAAGCTGGTGGGTGCCTGTAGTCCCAGATTCTCTGGAGGCTGAGGCAAGAGGATCCCTTGAACCCAGGAGTTTGAGGTTGCTGTGAGCTACAATGATGCCACTGCACTCTACTGAGGGTAACAAAAGAACAAAGAGAAGAATTCATGTATTCCTTGATCTTGGAGACCACACCTACCTGTAAGACCCTGATGTCTCTGCACATCTCTGAATGTCCCATCTTCCCCTCAGGCCTTCTCTCCAGCCGTCAGGAGCTTCTCTGCACCTTTTCTCATGATAGACTGAGTGGCCCTCGCCTGAAGTGCCTGCAACTGTTTGGGATTTCAGACTTTTTTGGATTTTGGAATATTTGCATTATACTTCACAACTGAGCATCCCAAATCCAGAAATGCAGAATCCAAAATGCTCTGATGGATATTTTCTCTGAATGTCCTATCAGCATTCAGAAAAGATATGGATTGGTGGATGTTTCGGATTTCAAATTTTTGGATTTGGGATGCTCCCCCTGTACAATCAACATTCAATGCGTGAACTAAAGAATAAAAGTACCTTTCTCCAGGGTTAACATTCTCATGGGGTTTTTAAGAACTATAGCCGAAGCTACAGATGAGACACAAACACCTGCCAAGAGGTAGCTTTGAGCACAGTTTTGTACTCACAGTAGGAATATGAAGTATTCCAAAGACATAAAATATCTAGGAAATATTAAGTTAGTCTAAATTGTCAAAAAAATAAATTTTCAACTATTTATCTAAAATTACACACCTATGACAAAGCAATAAGCAAAAGAAATCTCCAAATACTACAAGTATATTTGATAAACCCAGAGAATGACACAAAACCTTCCAACTATTCCCTGCATTGTTTAACAGGAAAAGTATCAAATGCTGAACGTCTCAGATTAATGCTCATTAAGATCGTGATTGCCAGAGAAGAGCTTCTGTTTCAGGTCATTATTAAGATAGTTCATATGCTTGGGCAGTTTTTTTTTTTTTTTTGTCCTTTTCTATTACTGTCAGAATTCAGAACTGCATTAACCTTGGACCACTGAGAAGAGATTATATAATTAGAAAACTGTATTTTTCAAATTCTTACTGGGGCTAGATTAATACTCACTGTCTCACGTAGGCGGGACTCCAGAAGTTTGACAAATTAACAGGATATATTCCATCCTTGGTTAGATTTAAGAGATTCAACATTTTACAGATTTGACCTTCATCTCTTTTGATATAAGACTAAATCAGTATCTATTTTAGACAGTGGTATTATTAAGGTTACTCAAATATGCTTCTTAAAAAAAAAAGTCCCTGAATAATGCTAAACAAATTCTAACTGCTACTCAAATAATATCGCAGCAACAGCATTACTCTACCGTCGGCCTAGCAGCTTTTTTTAGGGTCGGGGTCAGAAGGCTACACAGACCACCTGCACCACTGAGACCAGCCCTGCTGTGCTTTCTGGGACACGTGGGGACAGGACGAGGAGAGCGCCAACAGTTCCGTTCACTTACAAGACAAGGGTCAGGATTCAAGGGCTCCTGGCCTTCTGCGATGAAAAGGAAAGAAGCATCACCCTCTATTCTTACTGCAGGACACCCCCCCCACAATTAACAATGGACATGAAATGGGGTACCCAAGTTCAAGGCTGACGTACACATTTTAAAAATAACTCAATGTTAATTTATGAGATATTTCACTTCCACTTTGATGACAAAGCTTTCTGTCATTACTTCTTAAAATTAGGGTCTAAGTGTTCTTACTTCTGGGGTGCTGGAGGAGCAGAGCCCCTAAACCTAGGCACATCTCTGGGGGTGCAGGCACCCCGCTGGTGGCAAGGTGGGTACAACTCCCTCCCCTAACAGATCCATTTAAGGCACTGCCTTGAAGCTTCTGGAATTAAAATGAAATTTCACCTACTTGTCTCTTAATTATTGAAAAATACCCTGACAGGGGCTCATATGTCACTGCCAGCCTTTAGAGCACCTACCTTTCCAGTCAATAATTTAACAATAGAAGAGCCTCTAAATTCAGACCCCTCAGCCCACTTGTCCCCCAAGACGTTACAAAGTGGCGAGATTATGGCTACTCCCAAACATAAGGCAAACAATGCTGGAATTTGGTGCCCAACAATGCTAATTCCCTACTTATCTCTCCCAGATGGGGTGTCTAAATCTGTAAAGTTGCAACCTGGTTAGCATTGGGTGGAGCTGGGAAGGCAGAACCAACTTGGAAACCAACAGATATGTCACCTGTGTCCAAGGCAAACACTGGCATGGGGCCCACACTTAGGAGGGGGATTCTGCCCCCACAGATCTCCCGCCTGCCTGGCCCAGGCACAAACAGAGGCCAAGCACAGCCAAGCAAACAAGAACAGGAGGACCGGTAAAGTGCTGAGAAAACTCAGAACACCAGGGGCTAAACGCACTGCCTGCAAGTAGAAAGGGAACGAAATCTTCCAGGAATGTCATTTTTGTAGAAAAATGTATTTGCTAACATTACAAATGCCTGGCATGTGTGCAGGAAGGTAACAGTCTGCTCAAGTCCCCCCTTCCCGTCTCACAGAGTTGCAACTCAGGGCCACAGTGGGAAGATGCTCTGTGAACTACAGAGAGCCAGGCCTGTGTGCCACAGGCAGAGCTGAACTTACTTTCTGAGAAAGGACAGCCTCAACCCTGGCTGGCCCTCACTGTGAGGAAGGAATGGGACCCTGAGTAGAGACAACAGGTGACAGCCCTTTTGCCACACTGACGTGTGCCCCACCATTCTGCACCGTGCAACCCAGCCCTGGCCCCATGCACAGCTTTCTATTCAGAAGACAAAGGAGCTGAACCTTCTGCCACGGAGGGACACATGATCGCCCTTGAGAAATGTCACAGTGGAGTCCGCATGTGCACCGGGGCCAGCCCACACCTAGACAATGCCCAGAGTCTCCTAGAGAGCAAGAGTTGGCTGGGAGACGGCGATGGCCATAAGGAAATCCAACCAGGCCTATGACAAATGGGTGAGGAAGCTCTGGGTGGACACTGGCCCCAGGACACCCCATCCCCAGGACACCAGCATGAATCTCCACCTCCACTCCTGCAGCCACACAGCCCTGGCTCCTGGGGCCACCACTGGCTCTGCCTGTCCACCTGTGCTTCCTCCTTACCACGTCCCCTCAGCCGCCTTCTTATACACCGTCCCCCCCACCTACTAGTCTGACAACCCTAAGAATCTTCTTAAGTCTCAGCCTCCTGACCTGGAAAATGGAGAGAAAACCCTGTCACCAAAGACTGCTGCAAAGGCTGCAACCTGTTATGACCTACCAGGCACTTGCAGGCTTCTGCCCCCTCTCTCTCACCCACCCTGCAGCCTGGGTCTCAGACCCCTCATTCGCTGCCTCTTGCTCAAGCTGTGGCAACAACTCAGGGCACCCAGGGGAGCCACTCAGCCCAATGGTAGTGCTCAGGGCTAAAGAGACTTCTGACTGTGGGGTGTCCATTATTGATAATAAGCCCACAGCTCTAATTATGCCGCCGCCCATGTGCTCAGGGTGCACAATCAGGTCAGGAAGAAGGCCTATGTCAATCTAGGCCAGCCCGCCCACCCTGCCCACTGCTGCTGGGAAACACACTGCACTGAGGTGTGCTCATCATCATGTGACAGTATTACAATGCAAATGCACGCTATCAAGCTTCAAAGTGTCCACTCCGCTCTCAAGAGGGTGAGCCCCGCTGCGCAGGGAGCATTGGAGGAGGAGTCTGGCTGTGCCAGCTCCTTGCCTCGGTGGGCATTAAGCCCATTTTGACACAGAAAATGGGTTATTGGCCACCCCTACCCAAGAGCATACTGGGATGTTTGTCCCAGCAGCCTGTGATCTGTGTCCTCCCAGCATACAAGTTGCTCCTGCCCCATCCCGCTTACTCCTTCCTGTCACCAGAGTGTGCTTGGAGGGCTGTCACCTCACAGCCCACCTCTCCTCTCTTCCTTCTGTAACTCACTTCCCTCTCCCTCCCTCTTTCTCTCCCTTCTTCCCTCCCCTCATTTCTATCAGCAAATGTCTACTTCAAAGAAGAAAAACAAAACTAGATTGTCTGTCCTTAAAACAAAAACCTTTCCCTTGGCCTCGGCTCCATCCCAGCCACTACCGTAGCACACCTCAAACCCATGTATAAGTACCACAAAGCTTCTTCGCTGATCACCCCCAAGTCTTGCTTCTCCTCCAGTTTCCACCCCAGGGTGCTGATCCATCAACCTCCCTCTCTCACCCCAAACTACTGGTCCACCTGATACCACCTCCCAAATACACCCTAGCTCCAGCCATATCCCCCAGCATCCCCACCTTGAGCCCCCCAAGGCCTCCTGGCTTCAGCCCCTATCTCCCCTCCTATCTACCCAAGCTACTTCACACACAGCAAGTCCTAAGCCCACCTGGGCTGCTCTAACAAAGCACAGCAGAAGCTCTGTGAGCTGCCACGCAGGGATAACAAACTGGTCAACACAGGGAGGGGGTCACCATAAGGAACTGGGCCGGCTGTACTGATATGTACGTGTGGTGCATATCCTGTCTATGACAGTTAAGTCAACTTGAGGAGGTGTTCAGCTAGGGAGGACCTACTGTTCCATAAACTGGTAGGTTCTAAACAACAAAAATGTATTTCTTACAGTCCTAGAAGCGAGGAAGTCCAAGATCAAGGGGCAGGCAGATTCTGAGTAAGGTAAAGGGGCATACAAGCTCCCTAGGACCCCTTGCATGAGGGCACTAATCCTATTCATGAGGCCTAATAACCTCCCACCTCCTAATACCATCACCTTGAGGCTAGGAGTTTTCTTTCTTTTTTTTTTTTTTTTTTTTTGAGACAGTCTCACTCTGTTATCCTGGGTAGAGTGCCACGGCGTCATCATAGCTCACAGCAACCTCCAACTCCTGGCCTCAAGCAATCCTCCTGCCTTGGCCTCCCAGGTAGCTGGAACACAGGCACCCACTACCACGCTTGGCTAGTTTTTTTCTTTTTAGTAGAGATGGGGTCTTGCTCTTGTTCAGCGTGGTCTCGAACTCCTGAGCTCAAGGGATCCACCCAGCTTGGTCTCCCAGAGTGCTGGGATTACAAGTGTTGAGTTACTGCACTGGCCAGGGCTAGGATTTCAACTTGCATTTTGGGAGGACACAAACACTCTGTCTACAGCACAATCACAGTAATCCTTCAGATGCAAGCTCTTGAACCCCTCTGCTTGGAAGGTTTCCCACCCACACACCAACCCACCCATCTTAACCTGGGGCCTTTCTCTTCCTTTGAATCTCAGTTTAAAAGGCACTTACTGAGAAAGGAATATTCAAGTAGTATCTGTTTTTTTCACTAATGCCTACCTCTTCCACAATCACCCTGAAAGCTCCCCAAAACAGAGACCCAACCTTGTACGTGTGGTTTACCGGGAAGAAGACCTGGCATGTACCAGATGCCCTAAGAAGTACCTATTGAATGAATGAACAAAAAGTGCTCTGAAAAAAGTTCAGTCCATTAGAAAATATAGTTATAATTTTTTTCTTTCTTTTTGACATAAGGTCTCACTCTGTCACCCCAGATAAAGCAAAATGGCATCATCATAGCTCACAGCAGCCTCAAACTCCTGGGCTCAAGCGATCTTCCTGCCTCAACAGGGACTACAGGTGCCCACCACCACACCTGGCTAGTTTTTCTACTTTTAGTAGAGACAGGGTCTCATTCTTGTTCAGGCTGACCTTGAACTCCCAATCTTGAGTAATTCTCCCACCTCAGCCTTCCAGAGTGTTAGGATTACAAGCCTGAGCCACCTCGCTTGGCCAAAAGTTATAATTTTTAAAAAGCATGCAACATGACTCAAGAGAACACCGCTATTCTCAGAGGACAACTCAAACCTTAGTAGTATTGATTTCAATTCCTAAAGAAGTGATAACTCGATTAAAGAAGGAAAAAATGAGATTGAGGAATTCTGCTTCCCTTTATTCACCTAAACTCAAAATTAATGGCATTTTGAACAAAGTCTTCTAATTGCAGAATTAAAAAATTCATGCTCAGTTATCATATTCAATATTTTAAATTTACCACAGCATCTATCATTTGAAAGAAGCACAGAGATGAAATTTACACCTCCACTAACTGGCGGGCACCAACCTTCAGACCCAGCAGTGAGAAGTGTGTATCTACTCACATCCTCACTCCTGTTCTCCCCAACATTCTGAGTCTGCTGCCGACATTTCCCAATGCCAGGCAAGTATTGATGTTTCAATACATATCGTCATGTTGACTGATTCACACAAAGATTTCTGAGTCCTTTCTACTTGTCTTCAAATAAACTGGCCTCCAGAGAATTTTAATTGTGCCTCATGTAGTCATAGAATTTCTCTTTTACTTAGAAAAAAGTCGTTTTCTTTATTGCTGTTTCCAACCTTTTTTCATCCAGTATCTTTTAATCTCTGTGTTTGTGGGATAACCTACACTTTTCAGCTACCATCTCCAATGTGTACATACTGTCTCTACCTGATTTACATTCCAGTTTAGAACCCGAATGTGCTGTCATTGAAAGGGAGGGAGGAATAGCCTCTTTGTTTTAATTTAGTCATACATACACACATCTTCCTTCTCTGTGACCGCCTCCAGTGGCTTTGCATAGCCCTGTGGCCTTGGCTGAGAAGGCTTTCGGGACTTCATAAGACAGATACTAATCTAATCCAATCAAAGCTATATTTTTTTTATATCTTTTTCCTTAGAATTCCAGAACTGAAGGAGTCCAAAGTGATAATTTATTTCATAAAGACACTGAGAAATACTAGCAGTCTGGGAGGCTGAGGCAGGTGCATCACCTGAGCTCATGAGTTCGAGACCAGCCTGAGCAAGAGTGAGACTCCGTCTCTACTAAAATAGAATAACTAGTTGGGCATGGTAGTGGGCGCCTTAAGTCCCAGCTACTCAGGTGGCTGAGGCAGGAAGATCTCTTGAGCTCAGGAGTTTGAGGTTGCTGTGAGCTGTGATACCATGGTACTCTACGGAGGGTGACAGAGTCAGGCTCTGTCTCAAAATAAAAAAAAAGACACATATGTATTTTTCATGTGTAGGTCTGATCTCCATAAATGAGCATTTTAGCTTTATCCTATATCTGCTCTTCAGAACAAGGGGTTATTTTGTTCTGCTCTGTACATCCTCTGTAAATATTCCTAATGCAATAGTAATCTCTAGTGATTTAAAAATAATTAGCCCTACATCTAAGAAAATGCACATATAAATCAAATAAATTAACAAAAATCATGATTTATTCTTTTCTGAAGACTGTTTATACACAATTATGCCTTAAAGTAAAATATTCTTACACCAAGCTAGTTAATTTCAGGGAGTAGGAGAAGATTTAATATACACACTGTTGTGTTCCTGTTTATCTAAAACACTGTATAATCAATTCTGAATTGCCCCTTGATTCATAAAAATAATCTACTTAATTTCTTTCCTATACAACTGCTCAAAGGTTTTCCATTAATTATATTAGTTGTTCGGTACAAAAGTCCCTAATTAAACCCACTGTCAAGCCATAACTACTAGATGGCCAGGCAGGGGAAAAATGGCAGGTAGCTCTAAGTGAAATGAAATTCTGCATGAAAAGAAACAGCAAGTCATCGAATCCACGAGGCTGCCTTACAAAACCAGAGAGCATTCAATTTCAACTGGCAGAAAGAACGAATTTGATCTTAATTACTAAGAAGCTTTCACAAGTTGTAAGGAAGTCACAGCATAAGAAGGACCAGCCTAACTTCTTGATAAATTAGTTTCTCAACACTAACCTTTCCATGCCAAGGAAATATATCACATGCATAGCAGACAGGAAAATGTCAGTGTTCAAGGGGGTAAGGTAAATGGCTAAGTAACCAGGAAAATGACATCTATGCATGCTTAACAATATGCTAACTCTGACAAAAAATAAAGATGAAATTTAAATACAGAATTTAAAGAAGCCTAGCCCCATGCTGGTAAAAGCCTTTAAAGTTGCCAAGCTAAACTCTCTTGCCTTAATAATTCCAGCATTTTCAGCATTTTCCTTCCTAGCATTGTATCCCTTTTAGGGTATTCCTATAGAAAAAGGAAATTTTCTGCCCAGTGCAATGAGAGTGAGGCTACACCCCACTCCTGGGGACAGGGAGACTCTCTGGGTGGGCCCTTCCCTATGCAGGGTGGTGCGGCAGGCAAAGCAATGTGGCACCTGGTCCACGTGGATGGGAGGAGGGGGCAGCAGACAGGCATGCTCCCAGAAAAAGACCCTCGCAAGGCTACAGCTTTTGTATTAACCTGGATAGAGTTGAAACACATTCTTCCTAATAAAGAATCACAAGAATGGAAAAGCAAGTATCCAATGTAGTCAATTCTAACATGAAGCCAGAAGACAATCTAATGCATGCCCACATAAGAGAAAAACTCAATTTAATTCAAGTGGGGGGCATGGGGAGGGAAGGAAGGAGACTGGTGAGCTCCTACCTAATGGGCACAATGTGCAAGAATATGGCACGCCTCCTGGGTGAGGGACACAGCCACCACAGGGACTTTATTTAACAAATGCAAACGTTGCAACCTAATTGTTTGTACCCTCATATTAATCTAAAAGTTTAAAAAAATTATTAAAAAACCTTTTTAATAAGTTTATTGGAGGCTAAGTATAAAAACATGACCGTCACCCATGGGAGGAAGCAAGGCCATGTGTGGCAGATCAATGAGAAAAGCAAACGTTCCTGAACTTCCCTTAAGTCTAACAGTAGATGAAGTTACTCCTCCAACTCTCCCCGTCTGTAAACTTTATCATCACAACTGCTTCCAAAAACCCAAGGAAAAGAATGATATCTGAATTACCAAGAGTATTTTACCTCTATTTTCTAAAATTGTTGTTTTGGTTCAACGTGCTTCACAGGTGGTGCCCGTAGGGTAGGGCGTTGGCCACATACACCGGTGTGGGTGGGTCTGAATCCGGCCTGGGCCAACTACTGACAACCACAACAAAAAAAACAGCCAGGTATTGTGGCAGGCGCCTATAGTCCCAGCTACTGGGGGGGCCGAGGCAAGAGAATCGCTTGAGCCCAGAGTTTGACATTCCTGTGAGCTGTGACTCTGTCGTGAAAAAAAAAAAAATGTGCTTCACAAAGAGAAAAGAACTAAAAACTTCAGCTGAATACTTCATCACGGGGGCAGCAGCTGCCCTCATAAAAATAAAAATCTTGTGAAGTTTTTTTAATATGGTAAATGAGATAAATTTGCTGTGTCCTGGTTTTCTAACTGTTGTTCATTTGAAAGGTTCTCAGTGTAATAACATCGCCTCCTCCTGCCACTCACTGTTCCTGACATTATCCTACCTTTTGGATTTCTTCAGGAAAAGGATGAAATATAAAAAGCAGTTTCTTGGCTCGGCACCTGTGGCTCAATCGGCTAAGGCGCCAGCCACGTACACCTAAGGTGGCAGGTTCGAATCCCCAGCCCGGGCCCGCCAAACAATGACGGCTGCAACCAAAAAATGGCCGGGTGTTGTGGCCGGTGCCTGTGGTCCCAGCTACTTGGGAGGCGGAGGCAGGAGACTCTCTTGAGCCCAGGAGTTGGAGGTTGCTATGAGCTGTGATGCCATGGCACTCTATCCAGGGGGATAGCTTGAGGCTCCGGTCTCAAAAAAAAAAAAAAAAAAACAGTTTCTTTAGCAAAGGGAATTGTTGTTTTCCATATTAATACTGCATCATAATCAAACAGTTTCACAAAGTTTTGATCTTAAGGCTGGAAAAACAAAAACACCCTTTAAAAATCTCTCTCGAGGCATGGCTTACAAAAAGCTGTGTCTTCCTGTTATGTTGTGAGTAGTCTGTTTCTTTCCTCCCCAGGAAGCGTCAATCGCAACTAATGACTTCTAATTTACAGAGTTAATAAAGTCAAATTAAGCTGTATGTTCTTGATAAATTCAAATTTACACAATTTTCCAGATCCCTATCTCAACCAGTTGCTATAACTAAGTCCCACAGATTGAAAATTTCTGTTCTGAACAATAAAAATTCCCTCTCACAGTTCTGGAGGTTGGGGGATCAAGGATGCAGACTGCCACCTTCTCCTGGCATCCTCACACAGCAGGAAGACAGCTCTCAGGCCCCTTTACAGGGGCATAAGCCCGACCAGAAGGGCTCCACTGTCAGACCTTAATTACTCGCAGGCCCCACCTCTAAGTCCCATCATACTGGGAGGAGGATTCTAACATATGGACTTAGGGGGCACAAAAACATCAGGCAACTGCAATCACCTCGAAAGTGGTAAAGTCAGTCCTGGCCACCACTCCCCAAGCTCCTGCTCTCCAATCTGCACCTCAGTCTGGTCAACTGCAAAATGAGATGAATAACACCGCAGAAGAGCTGGACTCCTGTGCCCCACAGGGAGACACAGAGACTGGCCACAGGAAGAGGGCTGACCTTGCAGTTAGGAGGTGTCACTCTGTGTGTGCGCCATGATCTTATGGGCACAGAACCCTGAGGCTACTGAGGTGTTCCAAAAGGTCTAAGTATGTCCAAAGTTGGATCAGTATCACAGCTAGCACATATATAGACTTTCCCAAACACACATCAATGCTCCTTGGTTAGTAAACTTCAGATAAATGTAAAGTATTACTGATATAAAGTTGTTTGTCATCATGAAGCTTCTTACTCAAAAGATACTAAGAGTTTAGCATCATATAGGGGTCCTGCAAGGTTTTCTTGACTTTTCAAAGAGGATCCTATTTAGTCAAGAGAGTTAAAAATCGTAAGCTCCTTTACAGAGATTAAGGCATAACCTAGGACCTGATCCTCCTTAATAAAGCTGGCAGCCACCATTAATGCAGATGAGAAAAGAAAAGAGTTAAGCTACCCAATTCCACATGGTACTACTTTATCTCTTAAAATTAATTTCTGAAACCTTAAAAGAGAAGCAAAAAAAAAAAAAAATGTAGGGGGAGGGTACTCTTTCTTGTTTTGTGTTCTAGTTGATTATCACCAAACATTTCAAACGTTTACTTCTCTGTGGCCTGTAAAGCCTGGAAAAGACCAGATTGGGAATGCAGGTTATACTCTGTCACTGTTAGGCAGACTCAAAGTCCATCCTGTGTTATGGTGGTACTAATACTAAATGCCTTTTAAAAACCATTTAATACCTTCCATGACTTTTATGGTACATCAAATTACAAGCTTACTCTTGTGAAAGAAAATTGTCTACATTCTAACGCAGCTACATATAAAATGAATAATTGATGAGGGCAAGGAGCTCTGAGAATCCAGAAATATCATATGGATGATAAAAAATAATGCAGATGGACAACCAGTGCCCAGAAACTCAGCAGCTATTCAATAAAAAACAATCAGTGAAGTTGGGCAAAGGCTTGCTTCAGGTTTTTTTTCTTAATTTCCTTCTGGAAAGAGGCTCTGAAAGGTATTTTCTCCAACTTAAGACAAAAGGGAATGTCTCATAATGTAAGCCAGAAAAGCGGCCTGAAAGATGGAGTTTTAGAAGCTAAGGTGAAGCAGTACAGCTGAACTCAGCCTTCCCCACACACCTTCTACGATGGTGTGATTAATGACTCATATGATTGTGAGGATGTCTGTTCCAGGAGATTTGGAGGAAGTAGTCACACACAGACAATAGGTGTTGTGACATTGGTAGAATTAAGGCTACTTTGATGATCTGATATTTTCTTTGATGATTCTTAGATATTTTTTTAAAGTAAAAATTACCTTTACGTTGTTTAAACATTTTGCCTTGTTAGAATGGAGACTATTTTTTTCCTGAGACACAGTCTCACTCTGTCACCCTGGCTAGAGTGCCATGGCGTCACCATCACTCATAGCAACCTCAAACTCCTGGGCTCAAGCGATCCTCCTTCCTCAGCCTCCTGAGTAGCTGGGACTACAGCACCCACCACCATGCCCAGCTAGTTTCTCTATTTTTAGTAGAGACACGGGTCTCACTCTTGCTCAGGCTGGTCCCCAACTCTTGAGCTCAGGTAGTCCTCCTGCCTCGGTCTCCCAGAGTGCTAGAATTACAGGTGCGAGCCTCCTCGCCTGGCCAAGATTACTTTGATGTTTCTTCCTGTCAGGTAAAGTTAAAATTTTCTAGGTTTCCTTGTACTTCATTATAAAAATTATTAGAATTGTAACTGAGGCAAAACAGAATTGAGAGGCTACTCCCGCTGATCTCCAGAATCGCTGCCTTCTGACAATCAAGTTTGGTGGACTCATGATGACTAAGAAGGCACAAGACCAGATGGGAGAGTCACTTGGGGATCACCGAGTACCCCTCTTTACTGGACCAACAACTGGGATCTTTTGTAACCAGCCTGAATACAATAGATCTCCTCCAAATTCCTCCATATCTTGAGTTCAGCTCAAGAACCAATATTTCCCTGTCTTGACTTGGAGAGATATTGACCGTGGCAGTCAAGACATTTCAATGTAGATCTTTACCGTATTGACTCTTACTTTCACCATTTTTATATAGGACATTAAACTGGACTGTAAAAATCGTCTTTGCTTGGACCTAAAAACAAGTAATCATTTCCTCTCTTTTTCACTATCCAAAGCTCACAGAATTGAAATCAGGATGACAGAAAGTTCCTCAAATATGCTAACATGCATATCACATCACTCAGTGCCATCAGCTATAACAGCTGATCCTCTCTCCCCCTCCTACAAGGGGTGACATTAAACTGACCAAAGGACTATTCAATCTTCTTAATCACACTGTTTTTCACACCCGGAGACCCTGAGTGCTTTGCAGTTCTGCCTGCCTACGTTTCTCAATTCCTCCTCTCTTTCCAGGTATCTTTTTCCTTCAAACGTGGAGGAATTGCTCTTAAGCCATTAAAAAAAGAAACATACGGGGCTTATTTAACATAATTAAAGGTCTGACCTGGGAGCAGTGGTCTATAATACTACCTATAATCCCAGCACTAGAGAGGCAAAGGTGGGTACACTGCTTGAGCTTAGGAGTTCTAGACAAGAACTAGGTCAAGCAAAAGCAAGACCCCATCTCCCCTAAAAATAGAAAAACTACCTAGACACCATGGCAGGCGCCTGTAGTCCCAGTTACTCAGGAGTCTGAAGCATGAGGATTGCTTGAGCCCAGGAGTTTGAGGTTGCTGTGAACTATGACATCAGGGCACTCTACCCAGGGTGACAGAGTGAGACTCTGTCTCAAAAAAAAAAAAAAAA
This sequence comes from Galagoides demidoff, assembly GCA_963574575.1. Classification (NCBI taxonomy): domain Eukaryota; kingdom Metazoa; phylum Chordata; class Mammalia; order Primates; family Galagidae; genus Galagoides; species Galagoides demidoff. The sequence continues at coordinate 37,658 of CAUYQV010124705.1, forward strand.
AAAAAAAACAGAAATAATAGTAATTAAAGTCAAGGAACATTAGGGAAAATAGATAAATTAAAGCAACTTCCAAGTAGACTTGGAATTCTTCATGGGAAAACCTACAAGGAAATAATCAACAAAGAAGAAAGGTCTCACATCATGGCTTGAACTTGATTTCCTAAAGGCACAATCTCTCCTATTTGAATGACCTTGATCTATTTTACTTCCAACAGGGTCAGGCTATTCATTTTCAGACATAAATATAGGGCCTGACATCATGAAAAATCAGTGCCCAAGTCTATGCAATCCAATTTGCCTCTTTTCTGGAATTAACTGAGTATTCTCCCCAGAAGAAAGGAAGAGTAAAGCTGTGGTGTGTCTCTCCCAGATGACCTCTGAAAGGGTTTTTCTTCCTGGGGCCCAGACAGGCAACACATTCTAAGCACCTTTTCCTAATTTGAAGGTGAAAATCCAGAGAGGGGGCTCGGCGCCTGTGGCTCAAGTGGCTAAGGCGCCAGCCACATACACCTAAGTTGGCGAGTTCAAATCCAGCCCGGCCCACCAAAACAATGATGGCTGCAACCAAAAAATAGCCGGGTGCTGTGGCAGGCGCCTGTAGTCCCAGCTACTTGGGAGGCGGAGGCAGGCGACTCGCTTCAGCCCAAGAGTTGGAGGTTGCTGTGTGAGCTGTGATGCCACGGCACTCTACCCAGGGGGACAGCTTGAGGCTCTGTCTCAAAAAAAAAAAAAAAATCCAAAGAGGGCCAAACCAAAGGTTTTTGATTCCACACTTCTGGCTTTTGGCCTGCAGAGGCCCTGGGAACTGGAAGAAAGCAATTGTAGCATCTATTTCTGGATGTGTAGGCCTCACTTTGATTCCCACCTCCCAGAGATGAGTTTCAGCAACACATCCTCGTCAGAGCAAAGCCCCAGCAGCACTTGGTTAGGTGACCCTGCGAAGTCACCATGCACGTCCCTTAGCTATCTCTGCAAAGGTCTGTGGCCCCTGCAGAGGCCACCATCAGTGCTCTGGTGTCATGCAGGCTACCGGTGAAGCCCTGCTGGCCACCACAGGCAACAGAGGCTGCCCCGGCCCTCAGGGCTGGGCTATGTGTCCACCACCATGCTTCCAGTCATGGCTCTCTTCAGAACCTAAGGGGACAGGACAACAGTACTTTTTTCTTTCTGGTTGTTGATGGCTAAAAAAGAGAGAGGACGCCTGTGACTAGCTTCCTTAATCAAGCCCTCTCCAGGCTGTGTCACTGGGCAGAGCGGAACTGAAAGGCGCCCTACCGTAGGGGTACTTGGTGTCCAGCCTGCTCTCCGCTGTCCTTCTCCACGGCAGCAGGTCATCGCTGCATCCATTGGGCATTCCATTGTACCCAATCCCGACGATCTTGTTCTCTGTATTCACAATGCAGGCGCCAACCTAGAGGGAAACACTCCAAAGGCTTGGTAACTGCAAGTGGTCTGCCGCTAGTGAGGCAGAGTGACAGAAACCAGAGGACCCAAAGAGCTGGACAGACAGCAGCTGCTGTAGATCCTGAAGGCTCTGGATTGCCTTGCCTAGGCAGCGCCCACAAGCCAAATAAAGTGAACCTCCAGGCCCAGAGGGGCAGAAAAGGCAGTTAACAAAGTAAGCGACATTCAGCTCTCACAGGAATACAGCCACAAAAGGCCGGCATTTTTTTTTAGGATATAAAATACAAGTTTATTTTATATTAGAGAAAGGGAAGAGGGAGAAAAGATGAAAAAGAGAAAAAAGAGAACAGAGAGCAAGGAGTGAGAGAGGGGAAGATTTGGGGGGGAGCAAGAGAACGGTGTGGCATCCCAAAGAAAGGAACATGTCAGATACTCTGCATTTTTAAATAAACAAGCCAAAAAATCTGCTCACTCATGTGCATCTCACTGTGTGTGACTATCTAAACATTCTCCTGTGAAATTCACTTACCTGGGAATTTGGGTCTTTGCTTCTCTGTGCTGATAAGAAGGCCACTGCCATGAAATACTCAGGCCATTCCAAATAGTCATCACGTTTTTTGCAGGAAGCTTCACTCATGTTGGATCTGAAAGAAAAACCCAGCAAGAAGGCAGCTAAGAAAAGCATTCTGGTAAATCTGCTCTCTACTTCAACCCGAAATGACACTAAAACTTCAGATCTCCAAACAGAGACAACTTTGGCTACGTTTATCGATCAGAAATCACAAAAACACAGACCCCAGTCAGTCTCCAGTCTTAAGAAAAATATTAAGAAATTTACTACTTCACAAGCTTGGATTGGGCAGCTATTGCTTCACATTCCCAATATGCCACTTATTTACTACTTTTGCATATAGGATGTTTTTAAAGTCACTCTACCTGTCTGGCCTACAAACTGATCTGTCCTTAACCTCTCTCTCCTTTATAAAACAGAGTCAGTGGAAGGAGGAAGGGGGGAAAAGAGACATTTATTGATCTTCTAAAAAATTCCATACACAAAGTTTATACTCATCATATCACTCAAGGCCTACTCCTGGCTAAGGCAGACAATAAGATCCCACCTTACAGACCCAGAGAACTTAGGGAACTTGTCCAAGACCACACAGGATTATTATCCATGCCAGCTGGATTCCAAAGAAGCATCTGAAGTTGTCATAACTCTGACTTCAACCAGGTAATCTGTTCCTCCCTTTTGCCTTTTTTTTTCCCCAGATAGGATAGAAGTTATCAACTCTTGAGTACTGAATTATATGGGGAGAAACTAGAAAAAGTGCCAAGTGCTACTACTACTACTACTACCAAAAAGGTTTTTGCAACAAGAGTGAGCAGAGAGCCCAGAAGGGCCTTGAACTTCAGGTAAGGAGATCGTTTTGAAAGGAATGAACCAAAGGCCACGATGAAAGCAACAGGGCACAGAGGAACTGAGCTGACACCACTCTGAGATCCTAAAAAAGGCCAGAGGTCTAAAGGAAAGTGATAATTTCCCCAAACTATTACTTCTGAAGACTAGCCTGCAAAGAGTGAGCAGGCACTTGGGACCTTGGTTACCCACTATTGATTACGTCGCCTGCAACCTATAACCCTATCAACAGGAAGAGACAGACGCTGGAAAGGCTGGTTTCCCCACAGGCTTCAAGGTCAGCACCCCAACCCTAACAGCTGTGGGGTGCAGGTCAAGACTACTGCACAGCTGGGAGAGGGAGGAAGGAGCACAGTTAGGGGAGTAGGGAGCATAGTTAGGGTAGGAAGGAGCACAGTTAGGGTAGGAAAAGGGAAAGGGAGCAGAGAGGCAAGGAAGGTGGTGAGGGGGGATGGGAGGGGAAGGGAGAAGCACGTCAGTTCTCTGGGTGCTGCACCCACGCGTGCCCAGACGCCACTGGCGCTCCGTGAGGGCTGAAACCAACTGAGAAACAGGGAACTGAGGTCGAAGCAGGCCCATTCTGGGAGACACACGGAGTCACAGGCCCCCGGCATGCGCGCGGCTCGCCATTCCGCAACTCCGGTGCGGGGCCAGCACGCCGCCCTCCCGCACAACCCCCGCAGGCTCCCGCGTGGCCTCCGGGGACCGCGCACCGCCCCGTGGCTACTTTAGCCAGCGGCCCGCCAGCCGGCCCCGCACCCCGCGTTCGGGTGTACCCGCACGGCCGCCGGCGTCCCGGGCCCAAGCCTGCAGGATGGTGCCGTCCGCGCCGTGGCCGCCGCCGCCCGGGAAGGAAGTCGGGGCGGGGGGCGGGGCCGGAAGGGGGCAGCGGCGCGCGGGGCCCGGGTCGCGGCGGCTACGCTCCGGGTGGCCGCCACCTCCTGGCGGTCCGGGGGCCTCGCGTATCTGCGCGGCTGCTAGTCTCTTTCCGGTCTGGATCTGCCGCCAGCTCCCCCGTGCTATCGCTATACGTAGGTGTGGTGCGTGACTACCAGGCGACCCGGACCGTCCACCGCTGGGAAACCGAAAGGGACGGCGGTGGCGTCTCCAGTGAGCCTGCAGTGCCTCAGCGTCCTCGCGGGGCTGTGTCCTACTGGAGGTGGTGCTCTGAGGACGGCGGTGGGGGCCTCCGGGTTCCGATGCCTCGAAGCTGTATTTGCATCTGCGCTTCGCTTGACCAGCTGCAAGTTTCCACTCAAAATGAGAGAAGGGGCCCCGGGGTGCCAGCCTTCGAACATTCCTGGACCTTTGTCACCCCTCTTGGTATTCCCCCGGTAAAGTCTGCTCCCCGAAATCGTGCCCATTGTGTGACAATTGGTTAAAAAAAGAGCAGAAAAATAGGGCTCAGAGCAATAGGAAAGACCATCCGTGACACTTCTGAGGTCCTTTGTCCCAAGTAACTAAATCTGATCCTCTTGGACTTCATGACCCTCTCCGGTGCCTGGCCCTTAACATGCTTTCATTCAGCCCCAGAGAATGACAAAAGGACCCTTTTCTGTTTTCCACGTGGGGCTTGAGGGTGCCCCAGTGTTCTATAAATAACAGCCACTGTAATAATCATGGGTTCTGATCTGCATCCCACATCTGAACTGCTAATCCAAACGAAAGCTTGTTAACTATATTAATTTAGCCTCACGGAGGAAGAATGATGAGAATAAACAGTTGGTTCTATCTAATTTCTCACTACAGCCGACACATCATTCATTCTTCATCTCTTGGTCCAGCTTGTAGGTTCAATAATTAAATTATGTACTGCTCTTGGTGGTTGCCGGGAAAGCAAAAGAGTAAAATACTTCATCGTTAACTATAGATTTTTTTTTTTTTTTGGCCTGATAAGACTCGGGCTTGAAAAAGCCGCATAGATTAAGATGATGATTCTTAATGTCAAGTTGGATTTACTTTGCTGTCTTGTTGCTGCTGAAATGTATTATTATATCTGGGGTTTTCTCTCTCCCTCCCAAATCCACTATTTGGTCTTTGTCATCCGCGTCTGTATAGTCTTCGGGTCTTCATAGATCCGTTTCTCTTCTTCCCAACCTGTGACCAATACATCACCATTGCTGCTGGTCCTTCAACCGCGGCACCGCGGGCATCATTAACCTCTTCCTTCTTCCTCTGCTCAGTAGAGACTGTCATACATAATTTAGCTACTTCTCATCATTCTCCATTTTGGTCAGCTTACTCCCCTCTGCAATAAATTCGAGCTCCTTCTTGCTGCAAACTTATTACCCTGAATGGTCTTGCATTTCACTGAAAATCCCACATCTTAAAGATGACATCATTCATAGTACAGGAAACTGTCCTGTTTCATAGTTTTGCATCTTGAGGTTTCAAATAATTTCCATATCAACAAACCAGGCAGCCAGTGGTGATGAGAAGGACATTCCTCGGAATATCCTACTCATTAACACTTTGTAACTGTAAGTGTGACTGTAGTTGTTAAATCTCTCTTGTTGGCTCGGCGCCTGTGGCTCAATCGGCTAGGGCGCCAACCACCTACACCTAAGGTGACGGGTTCGAATCCCCAGCCCGGGCCCGCCAAACAACAATGATGGCTGCAACCAAAAGGTGGCTGGGTGTTGTGGCGGGCGCCTGTGGTCCCAGCTGCTTGGGAGGCGGAGGCAGGAGACTTGCTTGAGCCCAGGAGTTGGAGGTTGCTATGAGCTGTGATGCCATGGCACTCTACCCAGGGGGATAGTTTGAGGCTCTGTCTCAAAAAAAAAAAAAAAGAAAGAAAGAAATTATGTG
>CAUYQV010124707.1:0-21676 GCA_963574575.1 Galagoides demidoff
CTGTGGTCCCAGCTACTTGGGAGGCGGAGGCAGGAGACTCGCTTGAGCCCAGGAGTTGGAGGTTGCTATGAGCTGTGATGCCATGGCACTCTACCCAGGGGGATAGCTTGAGGCTCCGTCTCAAAAAAAAAAACAAAACAAAACAAAATTATTTAAACTGTGGTACAGGCTCCAGCCTCCAGTGCACCTTCAAAGCAGTCTGCATGGGAGCTCCTTATCATCACCCCTACTTTACAGATGCCTGCAGACAGTAAGCCCCAAGCCAAGGTCACCCCGCCACGGGATGGTGGAGCTGAGATGAAAGGCAAACCAAGTGCTATTAAGCACTGTATATATAATATTTTTTAGGAGATAGGCTTACATTTGGGGGCAGGCCTTTTCTCCCATCATGAGGTGCTATGCAAGGGACCCAGAACTGAGGCACCTGTATCCTGAGTTCTGACCTTTGCTCAACCCACTGGACAGACCCTGGGCATTTCCCTCTATTTCTGGGCATGGTAGGCAGAATGATGCCTCCTGCCCCAGATGTCCTCGTCCTAAGGCCTGGATCCTGGGTATGTGCTCCACTATGTGGCAAAAGGGACTTTGCATCTGTGATCAGGATCTTGGGATGGGAAGATTATCCTGGATTACTCAGATGGACCCAATGTCATCCCTAGTGTCCTTCAAAGAGGAAGATGGGAGAGTCATATTCAGAAGAGATGTGATAATGCAAACAGAGGTCAGCGACAGATCTGAAGATACGGCTGGCTTTGAACATGAGGATGAGGTCATGAGCCAGGGAATACAGGCAAATGCTGGAGAGGGTGGGAAAATGAATCTCTCCCAAACCCTCCAGATGGAATGCAGCTCTGCTGAACCTTGATGATAGAATTTTTGACCTTCAGAACTGTGATATGATGAGTCCATGTTATTTTTTTATTTTTTGCAGTTTTTGGCCAGGGCTGAGTTTGAACCCACCACCTCCGGCATATGGGGCTGACGCCCCACTCCTTTGAGCCACAGTGCTGCCCCAAGTCCATGTTATTTTAAGCCACTGAGTTTGCAGTGGTTTGTTACAGCAGCCACAGGAAACTAATACACTGGGGTTCAACTGTCCCTGTAAGCAAGTTGGGGAGCTGGCCAGATGGGTCATACACATGCTTTCTTTTCCTTTTTTTCAATGTAAAGAGTTTTGAGTGTTTTTTTTCTTATGGCATTAGGCAAAATTATTTAAACTCAATAAATTTTTAGCTAAGGAATTTTCACATGTTGTGATTCCACTCACCTTACTTCCTCAAAAGCTGCAGTCAAGGTTTGCTTTCAGAATAGCCACTTTTAAGAAAACAGTGTTTAATCTGCAGTTGTCCTGTCAGCCTTACGTAACAATATAAAACAATATATATTGTTTCAGAGACCATCGAGTAGTGAATCATGAGCTATATAGTGAATCATCAGTCTCCCTGAGTAAGTTGGCTCCGCTACCCACAACCACCTGGTTATTAACAACCCGGAAGGGTTACCATGAGGCAAAGCACATGCAAGACTCAAGAGGTCTAGGTGTGCCCCGTGGTCTGTGAGAATGTGAAATGTGGCTGTTGTAAAGTCTCATCAATTACCTATGAAATGGCTATTGGAGAATCACATGGGGTGGCACCTGTGGCTCAAAGGAGTAGGGCGCTGGCCCCATATGACTGGAGGTGGCAGGTTCAAACCCAGCCCTGGCCCCAAACTGCAAATAAATAAATAAATAAATAAAAGAGAAAATCACATGGGGTGGCACCTGTGGCTCAAGGAGTAGGGTGCCGGCCCCACATACTGGGGGTAGTGGGTTTAAGCCTGGCCCCAGCCAAAACTGAAAAAAAAGAAAAAAGAAAATCACATGTGTGCTCGGCACCTGTAGCTCAAGCGGCTAAGGCACCAGCCACATACACTAGAGCTGGTGGGTTTGAATCCAGCCTGGGCCTGCCAGCAATGACAACTACAACCAAAAAATAACCGGGTATCGTGGCAGGCACCTATAGTCCCAGCTACTCGGGAGGCTGAGGCAAGAGAATTGCTTGAGCCCAGGAGTTTGAGATTGCTGTGAGGTATGACACCACAGCACTCTATCAAGGGTGACACAGTGAGACTCTGTCTCAAAAAAAGAAAAGAAAATCACATGTGACTTGCATTAGATTTCTACTAGACAGCGCTCATCCAGGCAATGGAATTGAAAAAGTAATACTCTAATAAAGGGTTTTCTTGACTGAAGGTGGTGAATCTAAACCAGCAGGCCCTAAAATTGCTTTGATTGATTTTGGTAACTTTCTTTGGGAATCTCGATTGTCCACCGTGGCCTTGAGGATTGGGGCCTGTGATGTGGCTGGGGCTTTGTTTGGAGTAGGTGGGCACTTGTCTTTGGACCTCCTGCCCAGAATGCCAAAACTACCATATGCCTCCATGCAGAATTAGAGCTGCCAACCAGGCCCCCTTTCCGGGACAGCTGGGGTTGAAGATATCTCACATGGTGCTGAGCTCCTTGCAGGCTCTGACCTCTATGTGGCCAGTGCTCTTCTATGTTGCTAGCTCTGGCACACAGCACCTGGTATGGAGTAGGTGCTCAAGAAATGTTTGTTGAATAAATAAATGATTCAAAGGCCCCCGGATACATGTACACACACAGCTTGACACATTGCACAGGCATTTCTGTACCTACATGCATACCTAGATAAGCACCTGCATGCTTGTGTACATGCTAGCACACACAGAGATAGGTATGTGCACACATGAAAACACACAGGTAGGTACGTGAGCACAGACACATAGATATGCACACGATGGCCACTGAACCTTATTTTGAAGGAAGAGAAGATTCTTCTGTCCATCGCAGGAGTTGAAATGCCAGCTGGCCTAGCAGGACCTTTTTATGAATCCACAGGCATGCAGGCCCTTACCTGTAGGACCAGCAGCTGAGGAGGATCTAGGCAGAAAGGATGGGGCAGATCTCCCACTGAACAGGAGGTGGGCACCCAGGTGTTGGCTGCTGTTGGTAGAGCCGTTTTACACACCTGCAAAGAATGGGAGCCAAGACTGGTGGGAGGGCCCTGCACAGATGTCAGAGGCATCCTCCAAGCAAGGGGAGATGAGCCACTGAAGTTTAGGCTGCGAATCATAACCCACCGTGGACCTTGGAAGAGGCCCAGCTTTAGGGTAGCTGTCATAGACATGAAGGGGGAGTGCTTGCTTCAGCAGCACATGTACTAAAATTGGAATGATACAGAGAAGATTAGCTTGGCCCCTGTGCAAGGATGACACGCAAATTTGTGAAGCATTCCATATTTTTGGCCTGCTAGATAACAATGGCAGCTACAAAAAAAAATAGGCGGGCGTTGTGGCAGGAGCCTGTAGTCCCAGCTACTTGGAAGGCTGAGGCAACAGAGTTGCTTGAGCCCAAGAGTTGGAGGTTGCTGCGAGCTGTGACGCCACAGCATTCTACTGAGGGCAATAAAGTGAGACTCTATCTCAAAAAAAAAAAAAAAAAAAAAAAGAAAGAAAGAAAAGAAAGCTCTGCCCCTGTGGTTCAAGTGTCGAAGGTGCCAGCCACATACACCTGAGTTGGCAGGTTTGAATCCAGCCTGGGCCCGCCAAACAACAATGACAGCTGCAACCAAAGAATAGCTGGGCATTGTGCTGGGCTCCTGTGGGCCCAGCTACTTGGGAGGTGGAGGCAGGATACTCGCTTGAGCCCAGGAGTTGAAGATTGCTGTAAGCTGTGATGCCATGGCACTCTACCCAGGGCAACAGCTTGAGGCTCTATAAAAAAAAAAAAGAAAAGAAATGAAGGGGGAGCAAATTCAACATTCTATTGGGAAAGAGACAGGACTTGGGGGCAGGGTACTGAGTAGAAAAAGAGCCCTGCTCTAGAGTGGGAAGAGCTTGGTTTGAATCTTACTCTGCTACTTACCAGCTGTGTGCCCTTGGGCTGGTTGAGAAGTGTCTCTATGCCTCAGCTTTGTCATCTCTGAAATGGACTAAGGACACCTATCTATCAGGGCTACAGTGAGGATTAGGTGAGGGAATGGAAGCTTAGGAAAGGTGTTCCATTGAAGGCTACCCAACCCATCCTAGGCCAGAATGGCCAGAGAGCAGGTGAGAGTCCTCTCTAGCTGCTCCCACCAGGAAGTCCACAGTCCAGAATCCTGCTCTGGGTGTGCTAATTCCTAGGAGGGTGTGGCCAGTGCTGACTTGGTTCTAGCCCTGCCTTTGGTGCTGGCTTGCTGTGTGTGACCTTGAATAAGTTGCTTTGCCTCTCTGAAGCCCAGCAGTCTCATTCTCTCTAACCTGGAGAATTGTGAAGCTCAACTATCTAAAATTATCAGGAAGGCTGGGCATGGTGGCTCACACTTGTAATCCTAGTACTCTGGGAGACTGAGCCAGATGGATTGCTTGAGCTTAGAAATTCGAGACCAGTCTGAGCAAGAGCAAGACCCTGTCTCTACTAAAAATAGAAAAACTGGGGTGGCGCCTGTGGTTCAAGGAGTAGGGCACCGGCCCCATATGCTGGAGGTGGTGGGTTCAAGCCCAGCCCCAGCCAAAAACTGCAAATAATAATAATAATAATAAATAAATAAATTATAAAAAATAATTAAAAAAAAAGAAAATACTAAAAAAAAAAATAGAAAAACTAGCTGGGCATTGTGGTGGGTTCCTATAATTCTAGCTACTTGAGAGGCTGAGGCAAGGGAATCTCTTGAGTTCAAGAGTTTGAGGTTGCTGTGAGCTGTGATGCCACAGTACTCTACTGAGGGCAACAAAGTGAAATTGTCTAAAATATATATATATAATATAAATATAAATATTCATACAAAGATAAACAAATAAAATTATCAGGAGAACTGAGGAATCCTTACTCAGCAGGGAACATCTCTGGCCATGGTTGGATAGTCAACATCGATGATATCACTTTTCCAGACCTACTGATCCAACATTCACCCTTAAGTCTCTGACCACTGTTCTCCTGCTCTCCTTCCCTCAGGCTCATAGGTATTCACAGAGGCTGCTGATGGGCTCCAACAGCATCAGCTGGCCCTCCATGGTCTCCCCTCCCCTCATCCAAACCCAGGAAATGGCTCAGGCAGGATCCCTACCAGCATGTCTCCAGGGCTCACAGACTCTGGGTGCTGAGAGGGGGCAGTTCCCAGATGTCTGGACCACTCTGGTTTCTGCCTTACTGTGTGCTTCCTCCTGGAGGTGCCCAATTTCATCAGAATGCATTGAGTCCAACAAGCAGGTAAGTGCCATACCGTCATGAAAATTCCCAGTGCTGACGAGTCCTTCTTGTCTCACCCTACTGGCCAGGAGCTCCAACAGGGCAGAGGCACATAGTGTGGACTTATGCGTGAAGGGATGCTAGGGCAGAGGAGAGACTGGGCCTGGGAGGTCCAGAGTTGCTGGATTTATTTCCTATGTGTGTGCCTTGTTCCCCCGCCCCTACTAGAAAGCATATGCCTACCAGGGCCTGGCCCCACCAAGTCCACATTACCCAGGCTGGGTATGAGGAGGCCATGGTCTTGAGCCCACCATGGCAGTTGGCCGACCCTGGGCCATCAGTGCAGGTCAGTAGACACCCTTTTCTCTGAGCGCCCCACGTCCTGCCTTGACTCATTCCAAGAGAGCATTGCCACCAGGGGTTCTGGCCTCTGAATTCACCTCTGGTTTGGTTTCTGCTTGAGCAGCTTAGAGCAGTTTTGTTTTCAAGTGCAAACCCACAGAGCTGCTTTCCCCTTTCTCTGATCCCCCAAAACAAACAAAGGATGTTGGTCTGCATTTTGGTTTGTTTTGAAGCTGAAGAGGAGAGTGAAGGAAATGGGTCACCTCAGGAGCTTTGAGGGTGGCCAGGCGGGGAGTATGAAGGCATGAAGGCGGCTAGGGAGAGGTGGGCGGCAGGGTGGCGCCTTCCTCTGAAGGGGTGGCTGGCCCACCTAGTGATGGGCCCTCTCCCTTGAACTACTCACCAATAGGGATGCATGTTGCTGGGGGCTCCTCCGGGACCAGGCAGAGGGGCCTGTGTGGAAGGCAGGCACCGAGGCCCCTTGCTGTGTGACATTAGGCAAGGCCTGCCTTCTCTGAGTTTCACTTTCCTTCCTGGTGATCTGAGGTGTGTCATGCCCTGCTCTATCTGTCTCTCCCATCCCCTCTGGAGAGTGGGGGCTTGCCACTCTGTGTCACTCATGGCACTAACTTTAGGGCCTACCCTGAGCAGCCTCTCTTGGGACCACTGAGAAAACACTTTACATCATGCTGGGACCTGGCCATCAAGGCTGGCCTTCCCTGACCCTACACTCCCTCCTCCATCTTCCCACTGGTCAGGGAGGCCCCCTCCCAACTTGGGGTGGATGATCCATGGATATGCCCCACCTGCAGCCCCTCCCAGATGCTGTGTAGGTACCTGAAGCAGTAACAACTGGGAAAAAGAACTTTCAGCAATGACCTCTTTTCTGGCCTCTTTCAAGGGAAGAAGTCACATGAGCAAGGCGAGCTCCATCATGACCAGAACCTGCAGATGACCAGAGAAGTTCAGAGGGAGGCCCTGGTCAGCCAAGTCTTTGAACCACCAAGGGAAGGGGCTGGCAGTGTTTTCCCTTCAGTGGGACAATGGCAGGGGTGAGCAAAGTGAGAACGTTTATTCCAGAACAAATGAAATGAATCCCAAGGACAGTGGTATAAATTTCTTTATTAAAACTCCTGTGGTTTTGACAGTGTTTAATCTTTTATAGTTGTAATCTTTCTAGTGAAAGTTACAGACCCACTCCTTGGGAAAAAAATGCACACATAGAATTTTGTACCTGATTTAAAGGGTACAAAATTCAGCCTCACAGCTCTTCCATAGTTAGTTTTTGGGGAGTTAAGGCAACTTAGGGAGAAATGACTTCCCAGAGTGATGCCTCTTTCTCAGTTGAGGAGACTTATGGATAACTGTTTTTTTTTTTCTGCCTTTTTTTTTTTCCTGAGACAGAGTCTCACTTTGTGGTCTTTGGTAGAGTATCCTGGCATTACAGCTCACAGCAACCTCAAACTCTGGAGCTTAAGCGATTCTCTTGCCTCAGCATCCCAAGTAGCTGGGACTACAGGAGCCTGCCACAATGCTTGGCTATTTTTTTTTTTTTTTAGAGATGGAGTCTCACTCTATCTCAGGCTGGTCTCGAACTCATGAGCTCAGGCAATCCACTTGCCTCGGCCTCCCAAATGCTGGGATTACAAGGCGTGAGCCACTGTGCCTAGCTGGTAACCGGGGTTTTTCTTCAAAGGGCATTTTGGAATCAATTTCTCCTTTTAAAATGGGAACATTATTCTCAGGGGTCTCTCTTCTGCTTGCCAAAAGAGGAGGTACCTTTCATGTGGACCCAGGGACCCCCCCACTCCTGAGCCCTGAAAGGCCTTATTTGGCGGTTCCTGCAGCTCCTGCAGTTGAAAGGGGTACACTAGCACTCTGGTTTTCTTAGCTGTCCACTCGTAAGTGTGTGAGAATGTACTCTGGGCCTGTGTAGGGATCACTGCTTTGGGGACATCCTACAGCCAACTAAGTCCCAAGTCTCCATCTGAGAGCAGTTTGGAAATTTGGAAATGCCTCTGAGCTGATTTGGAAATGCCTCTGAGCTGACATTCCACACTCTAAGGTGAATACACTCCCCAAACCTCCAGTGGCCAGAGGCTGCTGCTTGCTCTCCTAATTTTGAGAGCAGCTAGCTGTGCCTCCTGCCGGAGAGGATAGGATTTGGGAACCCGACCATAACCCTTCCCTCTTTTTTGTCCATCTTCTAGCGCCACCTGGTGTCTAATTCTCTAATAGCAACCAGCTCTCCATCTGGCCCCAGTCGGTTCCCAATAGCATCAGCAGAGAGAGCTTTAAAAAAAAAATACAGATGTTTTGGCGATGCCTGTGGCTCAGCGAGTAGGGCGCCGGCCTCATATGGCTGAGGGTGGAGGATTCGAACTCGGCCCCGGGCCAAATTGCAACAAAGAAGTAGTTGTGGCGGGCGCCTGTAGTCCCAGCTACTCGGGAGGCCGAGGCAAGAGAATCGGCTAAGCCCAAGAGCTGGCGGTTGCTGTGTGCTGTGATGCTACGCCCTCTACCGAGGGTGACAAAGTGAGACTCTGAAAAAATAAATAAAAATAAAAAATACAGATGTTGAGGACCATTCCCAAACCAATCAAAGAATCATCTGGGATTAAGGCCCAGCTTCAGTATTTGTTAGCGGTCTCCAGATGACACCAGTGTGAAGTCAGGTTTGGGAATTACTGAAAAACCAATTTGGTTCCCTAGTCCTTTGCCTAGCAGGAGGAGAAATTCCACGGTGCTCTAAATAACGTGTCCCTTCCCTTGCTTGGACCTGCTCCCGCACTCTGGATATTTAGAGGTGTGCAGGTCAGCGTGACCACCACAAGGGAGAATGTTGCATGTAAATGAAGCACTGCGTCTATGACTGGGCATTCACATTAGGATCTGTGGACATTTCATTGGGGATCCATAGTCCTTTATGGGCATTTGTTCATTTTGTGTCTTTATCTCAATGGTAGTATTCAAAAGTCAACACAAACACACCTTGGCTTACCTGGAATGCTATTAACTGACTGCAGGTTTTGGTGTCCAAGGTAACTTCAGAATTTACTGCCGTAGTGATGCCAAGCAGAACTACTTTAATTGCCATGGGCTAATTAGCAAAGGGTGAAAGGACTTAGTTGATGAAAGACCTGTTTGAGCCAGGCAAAGACTCAGAGAACATTCTAAAACATTTTACAACCAAAGGTTTTATTGCAGTTTGAACAAAGAAAAGACTTGGGAAAATTGAGTCATCTTTGCAAAAATCTCTTCACGTTGGCCAGGTGTGGTGGTTCACGGCTATAATCACAGCACTTTGGGAGGCCAAGATGAGAGGATAGCTTGAGGTCAGGAGTTTGAGACCAGCCTGAGCAAGAGTGAAATCCCCTGCCCCCACCTTTTCTACTAGAAACAGAAAAATTAGGGCCGGGCACAGTGGCTCATGCTTGTAATCACAGCACTCTGGGAGGCTAAGGTGGATGAATTGCCTGAGCTCACAGGTTCGAGACCAGCCTGAGCCAGAGTGAGACCTTGTCTCTAAAAATAGTCAGGTGTTATGGCAAGTGCCTATAGTCCCAGCTACTTGGGAGGCTGAGGCAAGAGAATCACTGGTCCAAGAGTTTGAGGTTGCTGTGAGCTATGACTCCATGGCACAGCACTTTACTTAGGGTGATAAAGTGAAACCCTGTCTCAAGAAAAAAAGAAAGAAAGAAAGCCTTTATTTTGACTCACTATATCACCCTTGGAAGAGTGCTGTGGCATCACGGCTCACAGTAATCTCAAACTCTTGGACTTAAGTAATCCTCTTGCTTCAGCCTCCCAAGTAGCTGAGACTACAGGCGCCTGCCATGACACCTGGCTATTTTTTTTATTGTAATTGTCATTGTTGTTTGGCGGGCCCGGGCTGGGGATTCTAACCCGCCACCTTAGGTGTACGTGGCTGGTGCCTTAGCCGATTGAGCCACAGGTGCCGAGCCTCCACTCTTTGTTTCAATGAGTTTGACTTTTACAGAATTCCATATTTTTTTCTTTTTCTTTTCTTTCTTTTTTTTTTTTTAAAGACAGAGGCTCACTTTGTTGCCCTAGTTAGAATACTGTGGTGTCACAGCTCACA
Source organism: Galagoides demidoff (assembly GCA_963574575.1). Lineage (NCBI taxonomy): Eukaryota > Metazoa > Chordata > Mammalia > Primates > Galagidae > Galagoides > Galagoides demidoff. Next base: position 9,675 of record CAUYQV010124707.1, read on the forward strand.
GCAACCTCCAGCTCTTGGGCTTAGGCTATTCTCTTGCCTCAGCCTCCCAAGTAGCTGGACTACAGGCACCTGCCACAACATCTGGCTATTTTTTTGTTGTTGCAGTTTGGCCGGGGCTGGGTTTGATTCCACCACCCTAGGTATATGGAGCCAGTGCCCTACTCACTGAGCCACAGGCACCATCCTAAAAAATTCCACATTTAATTGAGATCATATAGTATTTGTCTTTCTGTGTCTAACTTATTTCACTCAGTGCAATGTTCTCCAGAATCATCCATGCTGTCACACATGGTAGGATTTCTTTCTTTTTTTTTAATGGCTTATATTTTATTGTGTTTGTGTATGTGCATATGTATATATGGGGGAGTGGTTGTGTATATCTGTCCATCTCTACATATCACGTTGTCCATTCATCCATCAACAGGTATCTTCCATATCTTGGCTATTCTGAATAATGCTGTACTGAACATGACAGTGCAGATATATCTTTGACATACTTTCATTTTCCTTGGATATATACCCAAAAATGGAATTGCTGGATCATAAGGTAGTTCTATTTTTAATTTTTCGAGGAAACTTCATGTTGTTTTCCATATGGCTATAACAATTTACATTCCTGCCAACATTGTACAAGGGTTCCCTTTTCTGTACATCCTCACTACCACTTATCTCTTGTCTTTTTGATAGCAGCTATCCTAACAGGCATGGTGTGGTATCTTGTTGTGGTTTTGTATTGTATTTCACTGATTAGTGATGTTCAGACTTTTCATCTACCTGTAAGCCATCTGTAAGTCTTCTTTCTTATCTGCTATATGACTTATAAATTTTTTTTCATTCTGTAGGTTAACCTTTTATTTTGATGATTATTTTCTTTGCTATACTTTTCAGTTCGATATAGCGCCACTTATTTATTTTTCCTTTTGTTTTGGTATCATATCCAATATACATTTTTAAAATGAAAGCTCTTCTCAGACCTTTTAAAATGCTCACCAAAAAGGCTGCTCTAAAAATATCAGCACTTGATATCATTCTTTTAGATTTTTTTTCAAATTTTGTTGGACAAACTGTAGCCCTCAGTGATTCTTCAGTTACGTAGTACTTTTCACATATTTGTAGTAATAGTTATCTACCCACCATATAACTGGGAGCTTCTGGAGAGAAAGGAGCATAGCCTATTTATAGTAGCAACTGTATCCATTCATTCACTCAACATGTTTTCTTTGTGCATATGTGCCAGGTGCTGTAATGCCTTTGAGTGTAAAGACGAATATACCATTGTTCTTGCCTTTGAAGAACAACCTCCTGGCCGCCTCCTAAAATGCTGTAGGCACACTGGCCTGGGAGAAAAACAGTGAGGGTGACAGTAGGTAAAGAGTACCCATCTCTTTTTGGTTCTTACGCGTGGTGGTCTTTGTTTTATTCAGGGGTGGAGAGGAAGCCCCATGAAGCCAACTAGTCAATACCGACTGAGTTTATTAATCTTGTCTTTTCTGTAGTCATTTTGCTCTCATTAACTAAAATCTAGAATTCATATTCAGTCAGGAAACTTTTAGCAGGTGTGGTGATATACACTTGTAGCATCACCTACTTGGGGCTGATGTAGGAGAATGGCTTGAGCCAAAGGAATTTGAGGCCAGCCTGGGCAAGATACCAACTACTTAAAAAAAAAAAAAAAGAATACTGTTTATATTTTGAAGATGCCTTTCACTTAAAAGATCTTTTAAAATGAAATTTTATTCTTTGTGATTGTGAAGAATAAAGCTAAATCATAATTATTGTCAATTTATGACACCTATAAGTTTGCATGAACAATCACTCACCAAAAGAAGACTATTTGAATTTGTGAGAAAATTGTGGATTTCCTTTAGGATGTGGCTACAGGAAATTAATTAGATAGTTTTTAATGACATCATCTTGACTACAGCACTTTCTCTGAAAACAATGCTATTTTTCTTGGATCTTTTTGCAGACATTTGTCACATTATATGTATAATTTGCAGTAGTGCTAATATGAAATTCATACAAAAGTCTGTAGGGAGTGTATGTGGGTGGGGGGATGTGTATATGAGAGAGAGACAGAGAGAAAGAAAGAATCTAGTTGAGGTAATTACTTGACTTCTGGTCACACAGGAGAGTGGATTACAAGGTAAAAAGCATTTCATTTTAGCAGAGGGCTGTATCATCATAGGATGCATTAGGTACATGAGTGGAAGGGTTGGCAATCTTTTCTGAGGTATGTATCTTATAGGCTTTTGAGAAACAAATAGGATTCTTAAACTGTAACTTTCAACTCACTAAAAAACTGTAGGACTTGGGAAGTAGGCATTTGTGAAGAATGAAGACAGGACATCAATTTCCTGATTGTGCTCTTTGTGTTTTGCATTATAAATCAGCCGAGTCAGGCCTTTTGGGCCTGAAGTGAGTTATAAAAAGCCCTTTTTCTTCTACTAATAAAATAGTTATCACCTCAAAAGAAAGTGCACAGTGAATATACATGTATGCGTATGTAATGTATAATATGTTTACAAATTCTCTGTTTTATTCCGTTTTTTCTAACTCCCTTTCTTTCAAGTTCTACTTTGTCATTACTTTATTATATTTTCAGTTTTCCTCTGTAAACCATAAACACTTTGCTATCTCTCCATATGTAGAATAGAAAGAACTTTAGATTAGGAATTAGGAGATTGAAATTCAAATTTTACCTAACAAACGCAATTACAATACATTGTAACCTAATTGTACCCTCACATCCATCGGAAATAAAAGATAAAAATAAATAAAACTACAAAAAGAATAAAGTGAAAGGAAACTAAAGTGCACTGATTATAAACAACAACAGAAACAAAACAAATTCTGTTTTGCCATTAGGGGCCATATATCATGAGCAGGCCTCTTGTGGAAGTTCTTTGGGTTTCTACGTCATCATCTGTAAAACAAGAAGACCAATCTTTGAGATTTAGGTTTAGACCAAATCTAGATCTAAAACTCTGGTGATTTTTAGAGCTCTATTGCCCATATGTATTAGCTAGATGTGGTTATTTTAAATTAAATTGAATTAAAATGAAATAAAGTAGAAAAGTCAGTATCCCAATTATTATAACCATATTTTAAATATTCAATAGCTCATTGTGGCTAGTGACTGTCATATTGGACAGCACAGAAAAGAAATATCAATTATGTTGGAAAGTTCTGTTAATTAGATAGTGCTACTAGAGTCTCTTATAAATCTACTCTTTATTCAGAAGACATGTCAACTGTGAATCATTGACTATCTTATTTTTACATAGTTTGTTAGCATCATTTATATTCTCCCCATAGATACACAAAGGAAAGAGGGAAGATCCTGCTTCTGATAATGGCAAAGTAGCTCCTGTCAGTCCAGCCACATATAGCAATTATAAACTCTGGGCAAAATGTAAAACAGACAGCTGTGTGGAAGTACTGGAGAGTGCCCAAAAGTATGCAGAAACTGGGAGAGAACATTTGAAAGAAAGAAATAACACCAGAATGACTTCCCTGTTTTTATGTCTGTCCCCATGTCCCCCACCTGGAGTGCAGGCCCCCATCCCATGGTGCTGCCAAAACATGTACAGAAACCTGTAGTCTTATTGGTCAAGGAATCAGAGGACAGAGTCTGGGCCATAACAGCAACTAGAAAGTGAGGGGAAAATCCTAGAAAAGAGAAGGCCACACACGGGAGCCCCAAATTCTACATATGAATTCTGATCACATCTCCAGGTAACCCCAAAGTGAGCATGTGACTGCAGATTTCAGCTAAGGCTGAAAGAACTGGACAGAGATTTTAGCTGATACCCACTTTAGGAGCACCAGTTTGGTGTTTGAGTTGGTTAGAGTTAACTGCTTACTAAAACAAACGAACAAAAAAAAAAGGTTGGTACATAGTGTAACATAACAATATTTCAAGTGTCTACAAAGTATCATTCATGGTGTCCAAGATATATTCCAAAATTATTAGACATATGAAGAAATAGGAAAATAAAACTTAAACTCAAGAGAAAAGGCATTCAAGGAGACTAACTCCTAGATGAACTAGACATGTGTCAGAATTAATAGAAAAGGGTTTTAAAAGTTGTTATAACTATGTTCATATATGCAAAGTAAAATATGCTCATAATGAATGAAGAGATAGGAAACTCAACAGGACAAATATAAACTATAAGAACTTAAAATGGAGGCTCAGGTCTGTAGCTCAGTGGCTGGGCCACCGGCCACGTGCAGCAGAGTTGGTGGGTTCAAACCTGGCCTAGACCAGCTGAACAACAAAGTCAACTACATAACTTCAACCAAAAAAAAAAGGTAGCTGGGCATTGTGGCGGCCTGTAATTCTAGCTACTTGGGAGGCTGAGGCAAGAGAATTGCTTGAGCCCAAGAGTTTGAGGTTGCTGTGAGCTGTGATGCTACAGCACTCTACTGAGGGTGACATAGTAAGACTGTCTCAGGAAAAAAAAAACAAAAAAGAAAGTAAAATGGAGACATAAGATATTTGAGGGTGAGGGAAAGGGAAAAAAAAAGGCAAAGAAAAGAAAATAGTGACTAATTCTCACATAAATTGGATTTAATTTTGACCAAAGGACATTATTTGAACAATAATTTTTAATTCAACTTGTTAATATGTTGTTTAGGATATTGCATCCTGATTTATAAGTGAAATATGTTCGTAATTTCCCTTTATAATAATATATTTTTTCCAATTTTAATATCAGGCAATCTAGATGAAGTAGAATGATTTTGAGGTATTTCTTATTTTTCTATTGTCTATAAGATTTGGCATGGTCTGTTTTTTGAAATTATCTTCTATTTTTATTTATAAAAATGAATATTCTCTATTTTTTGAGACTTTGAAAAAAAAAAGAAGTTAACTGATGGCTCCATGCTGAAACTCAGAGTCAAAGCATTCTATGATAGACATACTTTTATCTGACAATGTGAATGTTATTTTTTTGCATTATTATTATTATTGCAATATTTCGTTGCAGCAATCATTTGATTTCTTTTCCAAATGTATTTATCTTCATTCATTCTTTATGAGGTTTTTGTTTCTAGTCCTTATCTTAAACATTGTTATTGTTATTAAATTTTAAGCCTCTTTAATTTTGTGAAGGCAGAAAGTGGAAACCAAATAAACACATGTACACGTATAGAGAAAATAATAAAAATGTTCAAAAGATGTTAACATATTTCTGCAGAATATATACAAATGACCAATAAGCACATGAAAGGATGCTGGACACTAGTCACTAGCAGGAAAATGCAAACCCAAACTATTAGAATGGCTAGAATCAAGATGTCACATAATAACAAGTATCAGCAAAGGTGTAGAGAAATTGAGGCCCATATAGGTTGCTGGTGGGTATATAAAATGATGCAGAAACTTTGGAAAATAGTCTGAGTCTTTTATGGCATTATCATGTGACTCACCAATTACATTCCTAGGGATCGAAAAGAAATGAAGACATATGTCTATACAAAAATCTGTACATGACTTTTCATAGCATCATTATTTATGATAGCCAAAAAGTATCAACAACCCAAATGTGCATCAACTGATAGAAAGATAAAATTATAGTAAAATAGTCCTCGAGTTACAAACGTCTAACTGATGTACAACTTTAACTTATGAACAGGGGCTCTTACAAATAATAGGTGAATGTACCCATTCCAACTTACACACAAATTCGACTTAAGAACAACCCTACAGAGCCTGTCTTGTTTGTAACTTGGGGTCTGCCTATACATCCATGCAATGGAATATTATTCAGCCATAAAAAGAATGGGGTACTGATGTGTGCTACAACATAGACAAACCACAAACATTACGCTAAATGAAAGAAGTCAGTCACAAAAGATCACATATTATAATAGATGATTCCATTTGTATGAATTTTCCAGAATAGGCAAATATAAAGTGACTGAAAGATTAGTGGTTACCTAGGTCTGGGGCTTTGGGGGAAAATGGAGAGGGACTACTAATGGGTATGGTGTTTCCTTTTGAAGTGATGAAAATGTTCTAAAATTGTGGTGATGGTTTCACAACTCTATGAATATGCTTAAAGATTGCCTTGGTTCACTTTAAATGTGTGAATTGCATGGTATGTGAGTTATAATTCAATAAAGCTGTCATATAAAAATAAATAAAACCAGAAAAAAAAATAGGAAAAAAGATATCTGAAATAAAGACCCTCACTGGATGGGCTTAATACTTTAGAGATTACAGAAAAAGAGGCATAAACTTGAAGACAGATCAATGGAAGGGATCCAGTCTGAAATCAGAGAGAAAATAGATTAGAAAGAATAAACAGGCTGGTTCAGTGGCTCATGCCTGTAACCCTAGCATTTTGGAATGCCAAGGTAGGAGGATCACTTGAGGCTAAGAATTTGAGACCAGCCTGAGCAACATAGCAAGACCCCATCTCTTAAAAAAAAAAATAGAAAAAATTAGGCAGGCATGGTGGCACATGCTTGTAGTCCCAGGTAATCAAGAGGCTAAAGTAGAAGGATCTCTTGAATCCTGGGAGCTTGAAGTTGCAGTGAGCTATGATGATACCACTGCACTCAAGCCCAGGTGACAGAGCAAGATGTTTAAAAAAAAAAGGAAACAAAAAAAGAAATAACAAAGGTGGCCAGAAGACTATGGAAGAAATCTTCAAAGTGCTGAAAGAAAAAATTAATTATGTGAACCCAGAATTCAATAACCAACTAAAATAATTTTTAAGAGCAAAAGGAAAGAAAGACATTTTAATATAAGTGAAAATCAAGAAAATTATCAATGGACTTGCACTATAAGAAATGCTAAAGGAAGATTTTCAGGCTAAAGGAAAATGATATTCGAGTGCAAACACAGACCTTCAGGGACAAAGGAAGAGCCCCAGAGATACTAAATATGTTCATAAATATAAAAGACTACTTTACTTTTTTCTCCTTAATTTATATAAAATACATATGGCCATTTAAAGCCAAAATTATAAAATTAAATTTTAGACTTTCTAACATATATGGATACACTATATTTGATTCTTCTATGTTCTTGGGAGCACAAAATCGTGCAACTATGTCAGAAAAGGGTCTTGCAGTTTCTTTAAAATCTAACCATATGCTAACTCTGTGGTTAGCAATTCTACTCCTAGGTATTTACTCCAGAGAATTGAAAATACATGTTCACAAAATGACTGGCACACGAATATGCATAACAGTTTATTCACAACATGAAAGAAGGAGTATCAGAGCTGCTCTATATTTATAAGACACATACAGCAACAGGAACAACTGTCAAAAACATTAGACTATGTGAAAGAAATGAGACACAAAGGAGAACATCTTTTATGATTCTATTAATAAGTTCTAAAACAAGAAAACTAATCTGTGGTGAAACAGTCAGATCAATGGTTATCTTTGGGGGCAGAGATTCACTAGGAAGCGATAAAGGGTGACTTTTAGGATGATGGGAATCTTGTACTTCTTGATATATGTTTGAGTTACCAAGGTGTAGGCATTTGTCAAAACTAATCAAATGCTGTATCAAATTTGTTCACTTCACGGTATATAAATTTTACATGAAAACTTTAAGTAGGCCAGGAATGATGGTTCACACCTGTTATTCTAGTACTTTGGAAGGCCAAAGCAGGAAGATCACTTGAGGCCAGGAGTTTGAGACCAGCCTAAGCAACAAAGTGAGACCCCTGTCTCCACAAAAAATAGAAAAATCAGCTGGATATGATGATACATGCCTGTAGTCCCAGCTCCTTGGGAGGCTAGGCAGGAGGATCACTTGAGCCCAGGAATTAGAGCTTGAGAAGAGAGGTCATGATGCCACCATACTCTAGCCTGGGCAGTGCAGCAAGATTCTATCTCAAGAAAAGGGAAAAAAACACATAAATATCAAGCTTTAATTAGTAGTCCTATACGTGCTGAAGTAATTAGGAGTAAAGTATATTAATGTCTGGAACTTATTTTAAATTGTATCAGAAAACAGATTTATGAATAGATGGATAGATATGTGATAAAGTACATTTAGCAAAAAGCACTTTTAGTAAAATGATAAGAGTTGGAGAATTTCAATGTGGATATATAGGTGTTGACTGTATAGTTCTTTTGACTTTCCTGTATCTTTGTAAATTTCCACCATAAAATATTAGAAAAAAATTATAAATTATGAATAAAGAATTTGGTGGTGAAAGAGAAGTGAACAGTAATTCTAGTGATTAGAACTCTTGGGGAGAGTTGACTCATGGGGAATAAATTTCACTGGGTACCCCTGGCTTAACCCCCACACCACACACCAAGAAAACAAAACCACATTACAACTCTCTTGTCCTTCCTGGCTGTATATACACATCACAGCCAAATATTCATATATGGCTGAAACCAGGTTCAATTAAATATTTGAATTGGAGAAAGTTCGTGTTAGCATGAAAGGGCAGTTTAGAAAGCTGGGGGTGATGCCTCATGCCTGTAATCCTAGCACTCTGGGAGGCCAAGACGGGTGGATGGCCTGAGCTCACAGGTTCAAAACCAGCCTAAGCCAGAGCCAGACCCTGTCTCTAAAAATAGCCAGCTGTCGTGGAGAGCACCTGTAGTCCCAGCTACCTGGGAGGCTGAGGCAAAAGAATTGCTTGAGCCCAGGAATCTGAGATTGCTGTGAGCTATGATGCAACAGCGCTCTACCAAGGGCAATGAAGTGAGACTCCAAAAAAAAAGAGCAATTTAGATGGTATGAGTGGATGGAGGGAGTGGCAGTCTCATCTTCTCTGCCTTAGTGATAGCTGGAAATGCTCATTTTGATTGCTTGATCAGTGGCCTTATAGCATTTTTCTGTGGAGAGCTACCTCACCTTTAAAAAAGGTGGCAAGATGGGAAAGGGAATAAGGTAGTGGCCCCATGGATTCTAATGAAAATCACCAGGGCTGACCCTCTAATTTTATATTGAGATATAGGAAGCCTATAGAAATTATATGATTTGTTCAAAACCAAGTAAATTGCTTCATTTTTTCAAGTAAATTCTTCATAATTAAGAATAGTTTTCTTTTGTCATAATTGTGGGACATATACCTAACCTAAACTTTTTAAAGTATTTAACTTATAATGATAGAATTTGTATAATGTTAACTGGGTCCTAGTCATTTAAAATAATGATTATCATTGATAATGAATTGTTATTTATATGTGATTAATGTTTACCATTCACAAATAGGCTAAGAATGTGATTTTTGTAGCTAAGAGTCTGTCACTCTGATATGATACGTGGCAGGCTATCCTGATAGAACAGCTGCTGGATAAACTTGCACTTATTTGAGTTTTAATTTTGGACTTACCTTTTCTAGGGACCAGATTGGAGAAACTGAAGCAAATTAGTAGCAATAGTTCTATTCTATAAATGAGCAAATTAAGGTATAAAGAGGGTAGGTGAATTTTCATAAGGCTCACAGATATAATAAGTGTTATACTCATGTTTTTCAAAAATATCATGAAATGTATTCTGCTAGATACTTAGAAAAAAAATTTTTTTTTTGCACAAATCAGTAATCCCTGTTGAAAAGAAATCTACCCTATGTCCAGTTTTGAAAAGGATAATTTCCAAGTAAAAATAACAAATGTGGTAATTTCCTCGTCCATTTTAATTTTGTAAGGGCATTACTGAGGTTGTTTAATTTTTTGTCATTGTGGGTTAGAACAATTAAAATCTGATTAGAATAAATTGTAAGAACAATACCCTTTCCATCCACTGCTACAGACGATCCAAATTAGGAATCTTTTCTTATTTTCAATTTTAGTTCACTAAAAACAATCTGTTTTCGAAGCAGTAATCAGAATCTTTTATTCTCTCTGAATAAAGACATTTTTCCTCTCATTACCATAAAACACAGATGAATCCCAAAGTTCTCCTTTTCCACAGAGAAATCACATTGCAAAAAAGTCATCATTAAATTGCTTATTGCTTGTATCTTAATCCATATTCTTTTGCATACTTAATCAGGTGTCCTCTGGTTTCTGGAGGCATGTTAGAGCATGTCTTTTAGCCTTTCCTGGCAGAGAAAAATCTTCTAAATTTTTCTTTTGCCAGTTCAGTCTCTGGTAGCACTTCGTAATCAATCAATTAATTTTACTGACCTTATTTAGAATTTGTGTTAATTGGTTCAGCCTAAATTTTACCTTTTAACTATCTTTTAGGAAATTTTACTAGGTAAACCAAGAGGCTAAAAATGAATAAAATACTTAAAATAATAATTATTCCCAAATTTGTTAGTAATATTAGACATAGAAGGAGTTTTGTATGCTGAACAGAATTTATAAGCAAAATGTGATTAAAATCATAGCTAAAATCAAAGACACTTTGGCTGAGTCCTCACTCTGACGATTATCTAATTGTGTGACTTAAGCTAAGTTACTTAAGCTTCTTTAAGTCTTAGTCTCTTAATCCATAAAACAGGAGTAATAGGCAGTAAGTATTTAGCACAGTGTTTAGCCTAAAACACAGTCAGTGTCAGTTGCCAGAGCAGTTGTTGCCATAACTATCATCATCTTTAACTAACCTCCTCCTCTGTCGTTGAAAGCCATTAGAGAAGTTCTGTTTATTGTATATATTTGACAGAGCATAACTTTACCTATCTATCTAATCAAATCTTATTACCAATCCAGATCCTGAATCTAAATCTGGCAGGTACTTACTTTTCCTTGGGTATATAATTTAGCCATAAGTTCATGATCCTAGTGCTTTAGGCTAGTCAAGATTTTAATGTTGATGGGCTTGAAATGTCCCTATAAAACCAATGATAACAGTCCCTATTTCGTTGATCTCTTAGCTATCTATTAATAGAAAACTATCCTCCGGGGAGGGAGAAGGGAGGGGGGAACGGGTGGAGGGAGGGTGATTGGAGGGATCACTTCTATGGTTTATCTTACAAGGGTACAAGTGAATCTTTCTAAGAGTAGGATAAGATTGTCCTAACACAATAACTAAGAAAATGACATGAAGGCTATGTTAACCAGTTTGATGAAAGTATTTCAAATTGTATATGAAAATACCACACTGTACCCCAGAATTGCATTAATGTACCTAGTTATCATTTAATAAAAAAAAAAAAAGAAACAAACAAAAAAAATTATCCTCTAGGCTTTAACGTACAGGAGATCAATTACTTTGTTGTTTTAGACAAATTCTGTTTCAAGTAGGAGGTCAGAATCACTTGACCATCCTTTCTAAATCAAACTTAGCAATTTCCATTTGACTGATTCAATCTTCTCACTATTTCAGCATCAGAATGGAGTGCAGTTGTAGGCAGCATAATGTGAAACAAAATTAAAATAAAGTTTCTCTCCTTTACTCCCCTCCCTTTGTGTGTTAAAAAATGATTGGTTTGCTCTACTGTAGAATACCTTTACTCTCTCCAAAACAGCAACTGGAGTATCTTCTTCTGTATAAGAGGCAGAAAGGGGCATTTTCATGTTAAGAACAATAAATTCAGGCTTACATATTTCTGTCAGAGGCTACCATTTCAGGACTCAGTAGATAATATTTGTAAAGCCTGGACTAGGTTTCTGGTTCCTAACATTATCCAGTTTGTTTTAAAGCCTTCACTGCATGTGAGATCCTGTGAGAAAATAATTAGGGAAAAACAACTACCATATCAGTAAGATTGTTTTATTAACGCCGTATCACAAACCATGTAATGGTTTTATTGTTTGAGGCAGACTTATGGTGGTGGTGGTAATTTAATTTAAGGGCCCTCTCTCCGTGTTTCAAGTGCCAAAGCTTTTACGAGACTGATAGATTTTCTGAAAGTTGCTTTAGAAATGTAGAATTTGGCTCGGCGCCTGTGGCTCAATCGGCTAAGGCGCCAGCCACGTACACCTAAGGTGGCGGGTTCGAATCCCCAGCCCGGGCCCGCCAAACAACAATGATGGCTGCAACCCAAAAATGGCCAGGCGTTGTGGCGGGCGCCTGTGGTCCCAGCTACTTGGGAGGCGGAGGCAGGAGACTCGCTTGA
>CAUYQV010124710.1:0-21048 GCA_963574575.1 Galagoides demidoff
CTCTTAATCTGGTTTCATTTGTGAGGTCTCAGGGATAAAGGGATGAGGGAATACCTACTTTAAAAAGAAAAGTCACTTAGATTCCATTTGCTATTGTGGGTGCTACACTTTAAGATGCAGATTTGAATGCCAAGAGTTAGAGCAGCTTGGTAATAAGGTGAAGATCAAAATGCTTATCGTTATATGACCACAGTTGAACTTTTCTTAAGTAGAGGTCACATAGCTGGCAACCTGGTTTATCAGACAACAGACATAAGAAGCAGAAATAATTAAAAATAAACTCATTGAGAAGTTAGGGCACAAACTGTGCATACTAAGAGTCACAGACAATTCTTAGAAGGATTTATTTATTATTTATAAAGTGCACACACACTTCCAGTAAATTAAGTGACCCAGCAAATTGAAAGGGAAGGAAAAATTGACAATAGTATACATTTAAGTGAGAAGGAAAAGTGTAATACCATAAAAATTCAATGAAAGGACTAACCTGGTATAAGGTTCTAAAAACCCTTTAGAGGCAAGAAGCCCACCAAATCTCAGCTCTACTCTGTCAGGATACCATTAGGTTATACAAATCATGTTAATTTATAAGGGTTATTTTTGGTTTATCAGAAGATAATAAAGCATGCACCACTCATTACTCTCTTTAAGATGACAAGAAAGCCTACATGACGTTTTGGAAAGATTTCAACCCAACATGCTTGTGGTTTTAGAAAAGTTGATCATTTAAAAGTTCTGTTATCTGGGGGAGTCAATGTATAAATCTGATATTCCAACCAGGTGCCTTTTCCTTCAGAAAGAAGTTCATTGTCAATTTTTTTTCCAACCGTATTTCACATCAATTATTAATCCTGTAGGTTAAAAGAGGATCAACATGGTAACAAAGTGTTTTGAAAATAGCCTCTTGTGATTTGAAGATTAAATAAATCATTAAATTAAATTACTACATAATCAAATGTTTATTACTGTTTAAAGCTAGCCAGTCAATGGCGCTATGTAAAGAGACACCGGCTGAATTATGTCATAAAATACAGCAGCTAAACTCTATCTTATCACCTTCCAAACCATTTGTAGTTCTTCTATGAGGATACTGGCTGTTCAGGTTGGCAGGCAACAATGCTGTGTGTCAAGAAGCAGCTGTGTATTATATCAGCCTTCCAGGAAGTGAGGGCCATGAGCACAGCCCATAGGGAGCTATTTTTCCCCTAATACTTGATTTTGGAGTGTTTTTGCCCACTTGAAAGGCACTTGGCAATTTTTACCTCATCAAAAAGTGGGGAAAGAAAAATAAATAAAAGCTGCCTATCAGGTAAACATATTCGAATTTGGAAGTTCTAACAACAAAAAAAAGTAACACTAACGCTTGTCACTGTTCAAGGTAATAAAGCACAGTTCATAACATATGGCCATCATCCTTATTTCTTGGCAAACAATAGTGTTTCCACTTCCCATTCCAAATTGAGCTAGACGGCTGAAGAGTAAATCATAATTAGAAAAGTACATTTCCTTTCTGGTAATCTGAACATGCTAAGATTTATCACCCTTATCTCATAATTTCACATGGTTTGTTTTTATCCATTCTTTCTTTATCAGAAATCGAGACGGATTTCTAAAAAACAAAAATTAAAAAAAAAAAAAGACCTATCTTTCATACAGTAGCAAACGCTGGAATTTTTAAACTAGTTATAAAAACCTACTTTAAAAGCATCCAAGACTTTCTGTTGACTGGTAACTTGAATAGGAAAAAACAAGCAAACCAACCAACCTTATTGAATGGCTTGGCAGGATTAAGGCTGCTACTCCATGACAGAGGTTGTGAGGACGCAAACCTGGTCCAATCCATGCAGTCTGGTTTTTTTTTTTAAGTGACAGAATCTCAGGGTTTGAGGGAATCTCAGTGTGTGATCCTGCACCAGTGGCATTGGCATCAGCTGGGAGCCCTACGAAATTACAAATCTATGGACCTCATTGCCCTCATCACCTGAATCCATGTTGCTCAGAGTGGAGCACAGGAATCTGTCTTATAAAACTCTCCCAGGTGATTGTAAGGTGTACTAAAGTTTGACATCCTCCTGTTGATTAACTTTCTCCTCTGACCCTGCTAATGTCACTGACTCTACATTGAATATACAGAGGGACATTTGTTATCTTCTGAGGCAGCCTATTCCCTATTTGGACAGCTGTGACTTTTCTGAGATCAATCTTCTGAATATTGAGCTGATGAGGGTGTCTCTGAATCTCTCTTCTGTGGCCCTGATTCTGCTGGTTAGAAGCTGCACAGACCCAGTGGTTAAGAGCACAGGCAATTCTGAGTTTGAATGCTGGTGCTGTCATTAAGGCATGTATAACTAGGGCAAGTTATCTGACTCCTGTGAGCTTGGTTCCTCATCTATGAAAGAAGAATAATATTAATGTTTCCCTTATAGGATTGTGGTGAGGATTAATGGAGATGATGCATATACTTACAACATAGTGATGATTGTTATTCTAGGTGATGACTCTTTACAATTTTAAAGACAGTGATCGTGCTTCCTCTGAGTGTGTTTCTGTCCAAGGTGGATGTCACCGGTTCTTTCACCGTGAATATTATGACGTGTTTTTGGATCTTCTCACCATTCTGATTGTTTTTCTCTGAATGCCTTTCAGTCTGTATATCAATGTCCTTACCAAAGTGTGGCTTCCAAAGTGGAAGGAGTTCCTTGTTCCATCTGCATAGTTGAATACCACTATGGCCTATTGATTGATTTAAGAAAGAAGGTTTCACTCTGTCACCCAGGCTGGAATGCAATAGCCTGATTACAGCTTGCTGCAACTTCAAATTACTGTGCTCAAGCAATCCTTCAATATTAGCCTCTCAAGTAATTGAGATTACAGGTGTGTGCCACCACATTTAGCTCAAATTTTAAAATTTTTGTAAAGATGGGTCTCCTTATGTTGCCCAGGCTGGTGTCAAATTCCTGTCCTCAAGCAATCTTCCTGCCTCAGACTCCCAAGGGACTGGGATTAGAGGCATGAGCCACCACGCCTGGCAGACTTCTCTATTTTAAACACTGTTTTTCTAGTATAATTTGAGCTATTCTGATAGTTGTTTCATCCTGTGGACTCATGTTGACTTTGCTTTCAAGTAAAACATAAAGATTTTTAAAAAAGATTTATTTTGAGTATTATGGGTGCATAATAATTATCTTTATAGGGCACATGTGATATTTTGATACTGACATACAAGGTGTATTAATCTAGTCAGGGTAATTAGGGTATCCATCACTTCAGGCATTTATCATTTCCTTGTGTTAGGAACATTCCGATTCTACTCTTTTATTTATTTAAAAAATACCCTACCTGGGGCAGCGCCTGTGGCTCAAAGGAGTAGGGTGCTGCCCGCATATACCAGAGGTGGTGGGTTCAAACCTGGCCCCCCCCAAAAAAAGTGCAAAAAAAAAATACCCTACCTTATCTTTGGTTATAGTGACTTTATTGTGCGATCAGATATTATTTGTTCTATCTAACTATATTTTTATTTCCATTACATTCCCACTTTATCCCCCTCTCCCTGTTACACTTCCCAGTCTCTTGTAACTATTATTTGACTTTCTGTCTCCATGAGATGCAGTGTTTTTAATATTTTTGTTCCCACATATGAGTGGGAACACGCACAATTTGTTTTCCTGTGCTCGGCTTATTTCACTTAACATAATGTTCTCCAGTTCCATCCATGTTGTTGTAAATGACAGGATTTCATTTTTGTGGCTATATAGTATTCCATTGTAAACCACTGAAGTCTTTTAAAGCAAATATTTTTAATTACATACATGATACATGTTCAGTAAGCAGAAAGAGAAACATAATTCTACCAATAATCATTACAGGGATAACCATGACTAAAATTTTGAGATGTCCCTACATAGACTGTAAAAATATGGTATGATATAGTGAATATTATGGAACACAGCCAATGGCATGGACTTGGGGGCCCAAGAAACCTGTATTTAAACAGGGTAGCTTTGTAACAATTGAAAAATTGCATAGTCACTTCTAATCTCCTTTCTCATTGGTAAAATGGAAAAAAGTCTATCTCATACCTACCTCATTGATGTGAGATTTAATGAGATACTGCTTGTGAACCACAAAATAAGACTTCAGAAAATAACCCTCTGATCAACTCTTTTATCATTGTAATTACATAAATTACATGTATATTTTACAAAAATAGAATTATACCTTTTGACTTGTTACTAGCTTTTTTCAGTCAAAAACTCTCTATTTTAATAATTTTTTTCCACCTCTTATTTTGAAATTATTATAGATTGACAAGAATTTGAAAAAATTTTTCAAAGACATCCCGTGTACCTTTTGGTTAGTTTCCTCCCAATGACGACCTCTTACGTAAATACAGTTCATCATCAAAACCAGAAAATTGTCATTAGTATAATACCATTAACTAGACTGTGGATCTTAGGATCTTATTTGTACGGCCCCAGTTTCAATACCTTTATTTTTACATCATGTTAAATTGCTGTATTATATAAAACCCACTTTATAGAACGATTCCCATTAGGGCCAGTTTGTAGGCATATTTGTGAATACCCGTGTGT
Source organism: Galagoides demidoff (assembly GCA_963574575.1). Taxonomy (NCBI): domain Eukaryota; kingdom Metazoa; phylum Chordata; class Mammalia; order Primates; family Galagidae; genus Galagoides; species Galagoides demidoff. Next base: position 4,593 of record CAUYQV010124710.1, read on the forward strand.
GTTTTGCCATTGTTAACAATGCTGTGATCAACCCTCTGGTAGCTAAGTTTTTATGTGCAACCTTAATTATTTAATTACAAAAATTCCTGGAAGTGTAATTATTAAGATGAAAGGATTGCGTGGTTTTTTGATTTTTAATACACATCACCAAATTATTCCAGAAGGCTTGCCAATTCATACTTTCACATGAAGTACACGAGAATGCCTATTTCTTCACACCCTTGTTAGCCTTGAGAATTACAATTCATTCTAGCTTTCTTGATTTGGTAGATTAAGGGATTACTGTTTTAATTTTAGTTTCTTTGATTAATAATGAGGTTTTGTTTATCAGTCATTTATATTTCTTTTTTGTTTGGTTGTCAGTTCAAGCCAGTTCAAGCCTGAGTCTTTAGAAAATACGCACACACACACACACATACACACACACACACTGTTCCATGCCTCTCCCATCCTGTATTTGTACATAGTGCTTTTTTAATGGGCCAGAGTGCAGGAACTTACATTTTCCCCATTGTAATCATCTTGTTAAATTCAGCCAAATGTTTCAGCTTTCTGGATCCTGATTCTCTCATCCTGTGTTTGCTATCCATTCTGGTTTGTTTTTTAACTGCAAATCTGATAAATATGCAAAATATATTTTTATTCTCGTCTTTCAAAACACTGTTAGCAAGACAAAACTGTGCCCAGAGCCTGTGGCACTCCCTCAGGAACTGGCCCCTGTCTTGACATCAACAAGTTAATTAGGTGGGTTACTGGATCACTTCCTAGTAGACAGAGCTGTCACCACTACTGTGGGTGCTATCAGAATCCTGAGTGTTCCAAAGCTCTCTGCCTTAGCCTTGATCACTGCAACAGTGTGTGGAGGTGCCCTGATGCAACAGGATCACAAGTTTTAATCCCCCTGTTGGCTGCAGACTTCTAAGAGATTGGTGATAATGACTCGCTTGTCTTTTTATGTCTCTTCTCATCCCTCCCTCAGTTTCTTTCCATACTAGTCATTCAGTGAAAGTGGATAAAACTGAATATAAACTTTCCTGGCCCCTTTGCACATAGGGACAAATGATTCACCTCTCTTCTCCCTCCCCTATAGTTAGGCTTTTCAATCCTACATTCAAGTGGCAATATATGTGCAATAAAACCTCAATGAGTTGGGCTCCAATGAATGGGAAATGTCAATTAATTAGATGTTGTCATGCATTCCATTGCTAAAAAAGGAGAAAAATTGCACCAAAATATCCTTATACCCTATAGTTTTCAAATAATACTTTCTTATTTGTTTTCTGGATTTATGGAGCTATAGTAAGCATTTCTTATTGAAAGATGAGCTTGAAGCACTGATAGTTTCTAGTCCATAAAGATTAAGTTATCTTCTTTAATGAGAAAAGCAGACCGCCACACTTAAAATAATATTCTCAAGAATTGAAACTTGAAAAGAAATTTCTGGTTACTTGAGGTTACTATCAATATGTTATCATTTCACTAAAGTCTAGCTTCAATGTAGTTTCAGACAGTGAACATTTTGATCATTAGTTACTTGCCCAAGACTAAAATCTGTATTTTTTTTTTTTTTGGCCCAAGCAGTCTCATGAATCCTCCCTACAAAGAACTATATAGAACATTTTTAGAGGAAAATCACATGGGCTATTAATGCTGAGTTCAATTATTTTTAATACTGTACTTCTCTAATATGCAGGGATAAAACTAGGTTTAAATTCATGATACTTAGAGCTCTCATTAAAATAGCAAAGACAAATTTAGGATCTAATACAAACAAAATTATACAACAACTAAATTTGATAAACCATATATGATTGATGTGATGGGTGGCCTTATTCAAACCTGGTTTCAATAGAGGAAAGAGAGATTTATATTTACTTAATACTTTTGATATTGACCACTATGAACCATTCATTGTTTGAATATTTACCATTATCGGTATCATTATCATAGTTTTCCTCTTGTTTTTAATGATCTTGTTTTTAACCTTGACTCTTTGTTTTGATGGGGTAATCACTTGAGTAATAATGTACCTTAGCAACACAAAAAAGTTTTAGAAAGTTGTTCAAGTTCTTCATCAGGGATATACTCATACCCTATTGCTCATGAGCTGGGACAAGTTGGTCTGTATAAACTAGGACCCAAGGTACAGCCACTTCCCAAGGTGTGGGTGGTCCCGAGTGCTATGGTAGGTTATTAGAGTCTAGTTTCTCTTCATTACTATAGACTGTATGATGGTCTGGTTTTCCCATCACTTATATCTACATACATGACTCTCAATCTCTTATTTGTACAGCTTGCCCCAAAGCCTTTTAGCATTTCATGCGGTGAGAAGGATTGTAAAAAAAACCATGGGCACTAATGTTATCTGGTGGTGGTCATTCCAACAAGCTCAGCAATGTTCATATTTCTTTTTTCAATTTTTTATTGAAGTGTAAGTTCCAAATTAAAAAATTCTAAGGTACCCTTAAAGGGGTTGACATTTTAAACTTTAGTAGGATGTGGTTCACATACCATAGCACCCTTTGAATGTGTACAGATTTGATGGTTTTTGTATATTAACAGAGTTGGGTAGCATCATGCTCCATGTGTCACAACTTCATTCCTTTTTATGACAAAATAATATTTTTGTGTATGGATATACCACATTTTGTTCATCCATTTGTCAGTAGATGGACATTTGAGTTGTTTCCACCTTTTAACTATTGTGAAACATTCATGTACAAGTTTCTGGGAGGATATGTTTTAATTTCTCTTGAGTACATACTCAGGAGCAGAATTGTTAGGTTAAATGGTAACTTTGTCTTTAATTGTTCCAGGCAGTACCAGACTGTTTTTTCAAAGTGCTGCACCCTTTTATAGGACCGCCAGGAATGTATGATGGTTCCAGTTTCTATATAACCTTCCCAGTAGTTGTTATTACCTGACTTTGTGATTTCAGTTTTCCTAGTGGGTGTGAAGGGGAATCTTATTATGGTTCTAACTTTCCCTTAAACTGTGTCCAATACTAATTTTGTTTTCCTTCTTTTTGTTGCATCATTTATTGCCCCTTTTTTAAAAAAATGGAAATCATTACTTTGTGTTTTATTTGAACACTCTAAACTCGTTTTAAAGTCTTCCTCACTATTTTGTAAATTACTTTCATCTGGAGCCAATTAATATCCTAATTTCTTAGTCTTTCTTAGCATTATAGTTCCTCAAATGTTTTGGAATGTCAGTGTACAGGTTTATTTTCAGTAGGATGTATTTAATTCAGCCCCTTCTATAGTGCTCACGTCTCCCTACCTAAATGTTTAGATGGTGGCTTCACCTGACTCACCTCCACCCAGAATTTTTTCACAGCATTTTTGTAGACTCACTCTCAGGGCAGTTATTGCAGATCAGTTAGCAGTAGGAGACTTAATCAGGAAGCTGTGTTTGGTCTGTTGACTTTCACCTTGCTCAAGACAGAGCCCTGGTTGTGGGTCAGAAGGTGTTTTCACCAGCCTCCTTCACAGGTGCGGTCAGAGAGGCTGACAAATTAGAGGACTAGGAATGGAACTGGAGGTGATGATTAGCTTTAAGTATTAAAACTATCATGTGTCCACCAACTCCAACTCTGCTCAGCTCTTTGTTTCTTTGTTATTTTTAGTCTACAGAGATGTTTATTTTGGTTTTGTATCTAGTTTTATTTACTTATTTATTTTTGAGACAGAGTCTCACTCTGTCACCCTGGGTAGAATGCCATGGTGTCATTGTAGCTCACAGAAACCTTAAACTCTTGGGCTCAGGTGATTTTCTTGCCTCAGCCTCCCTAGTAGCTGGGACTATGGGTGTCTGCCACAATGCCTGGCTAATTTTTCTATTTTTGGTAGAGATGGGGGTCTCACTCTTGCTCAGGCTGGTCTCAAACTCCTGAGCTCAAGCAATCCACAGGCCTTGGCCTCTTAGAGTGCTAGAATTACAGGCATGAGCCACCGTGCCTGGCATGTATCTAGTTTCTGAGAGAGTTTTCTATTTTATCTTTCCATTTTATGTGGCTAACGTGGAGGGAGGGGTGTGGACTCCCTAGTTCATCTTGACTAGAAGTCTTGCGTTACTACAGGAAGGAAAGCAGGTCTGGGGCACTTAGCAGTGGAGACTAATGGGAGTTAACTGTCCTGCAAGTAAAGAAATAGAGTGAAAATTCTGTATTTGCTTTCTTGGAGTTCTTTCTCCCATTAGGTGACCCCAGCTTTCCTCCGGGAGCCTCCCCTTCCTTTTGATCAGGCAGTATGAGTGGGATTAGCTTATTGGTATGGGATTCAAGACTTGAACACAGGAATTAGATCAGGGATGAGCAAATAACCCAGGTGATCCAACAAGATCCCTCCCTGTTGTTTTGATGTCCCTGTTCCCAGTATCCTCACTGTACAATTGGGGTTATTAACACTTGTCTATCCTACAGAAAGTCAGGGCAAGGAATGCCCAACAGATGTTGGCTACTCTCCTTATTTTTATTAGGCTTCTGTGTGAAAGTTAGAGGTGGGAGAAATTGCCTTCAATGGGTCTGGGCTAGGAGGAATTCATTCAGAAGGTGGGTTTTCTAATGGATCTTGAAGAATGTGTAGGTGATTGATGGAAAGGAATAAAGAAAAAATGTAACGCAGCAGCAGAAGAGGTGAATACAAGGGATGGTGAGGACGAGGGCGGGGGGAGCTGGCAGTGGGTGTGGCATGGGGCACATATGGGGCTTAAACCAAGATGAGCTTTATAAACACACTTTTTTTTTTTTTTTTTGCAGTTTTTGGCCAGGGCCAGGTTTGAACCTGCCACCTTCAGTTTATGGGGCCAGTGCCCTACTCCTTTGAGCCACAGGCACCACCCCAAATATTTTTTTTTTAGCAGTGTATAGCTTGTATAAAATTACATTTTATACCTATATGTGATAAAATTAAAGAGGGATTTTAATGAGTTATGAATCGTTATAGTTGGTTGTGTACAAATCCTTCTTACTATTATTTTCCTTAAACAAATAGATCATTGTAGGGAGTCCAGCAAGATGTGGGCAAACCAAATCGTAACCTCTTTTGAAATATTTGGGGACCTGACATCCCATGTGTAGATCAGAGCTGTGATTATTCCCTTCTGTGAAGCAGTGTGCTCCCGTCGCCCCTGCTCCCTGTTGTTCCCCACCCCGAGAGCGCGTGTCAGCGGCATTTATCATCACACTGGGCTCTTGTTTTGCTCATGCTCAGTTCCGTACATGTATTTTCATTCCCTGCTTGGCCTCTGTAGGCATGTTAGTTTGTGACTCATGTATAAAATCAATTTTTATTTTTTCCCCCTCTGAAGTTGAATTTTTATAGGTATTTCTTCTAAGTATTCTAAGACAAGCTAAAAAGCAGCATTAATTATCCTAAATACTGAACAGCTGAGTTCATGCCAACTCCTAGTTGTAACTCATGTATGCCACCTTTCTTGGCCTGGCTAATTTTATGCATTCATTGAGAAAGGGGATCTGCCAGGAGTTGTTTTCTATCTGATGGTAGGCCAACAGTTGCTGTGAAATCATGCCAACACGTGCCAAGCTGTCACCTCTGGATGCCCGTTTATCAGGGAGTTCATTGTACAAGTCCCCCGTCTACTATTACATCATATTTACTTGCTCAGACTGATAAAGGTCCATGCCCAGATGAACAAATTCTTAGGAAGGTGCTATTTTTACCTAATTCCCTAAACCACATATGAGTGACAAATATTTCCATAGGATTAATGAATAGGTGTTTCAGTCTCCTCCACCCTTATTAAATACTAGCTTTTTCTTTCATACTTGGAACTCCGTTGAATTTGTGGATGAGAAACATTTTCCATATGTAATGAATCCAAGGACTTTTTAACCTATTAGATTTCGTTGCATACATTGGTCATTCTTTTAAAGAATGGTTTCCTATCTAACCAAGAATTAAATTAACTTGAGAATCTGGTACTCCTTCATTTAGAGTATTTTCATATTTTAAAAGTCATTTACATAGAACATATTTTTTGATAAGATCAAGAATCGACTAGGGGAATCATGTAGCTTTTGCCATCTGTATTTTTATCATTTGCCAAAAAATTTCCTTAGCTTCATGGAAACCACATAGAAACCAAATGACTTGGTTTTATTTCCACTTCTCTAGGCAACAAACCAATTATTCAGTCTCCATGGACACCCGGTTGAGCAACAGTAGTCAGATTTGAAAAACTGCTATCTGACTTGGAGTCTGATGGTAGCCTGCCCAGCAACTCTGGGTGACAATTCAGGCTTGACCCTCTAAGGGACCCATTAGGTATGAGATCACATGTGAGCATCTGGAACAGTGCCAAGCTACTGTTCCTGGTACTTTACCAGTTTCTTAATTTGTGGAAGTTCACAAATAATTATGGCTCCTGTCTTGATAGCAAGGCAGTTAGAAAGCTCCAGAATAAGGCAGTGGGGATGGTAAAAAAAATAAAAAGAAGAAAGCCCTGTCTGGTTGAAATAGATTTACTTTCCACTTGGTTAAGCGAGAGGCCTTGAATACTGATGGGTATATTAACTCAGTTAAGAAATAATGCATTTTTGGAAATACTTGTGGAAAGCCCAAAATAATATTTAAAATGAGAGAAGTAACATACTTATGTTTTAATATACATGAAGAATAGCTTTGAATCTAAGCAGTAAGAGGAAAGTCTTCCCTTTCAATCTCATAGAAATATAAGAAAAGATTGAACTGAATTCCTCTCTGTCAAGTACTAATTCTCTAGGGCCTTTCTCTCTAGACTAGGATATGTATAATTCAAAAAGATTAATCTGTTTCCAAGTTTTGAATATGTGGTTCTTTGCTCTTGTTTGCATTATGTGATACTCTCCATTTCCTCATTAACTCTATAATTAACAGATTAAAAACATTAACCAGTGTTGGAAATATTTTTTTAAAAAGGGCATTGAGAAATAGTAAAAACTGATACCGTATTGGAATTAGGGGACACAACTCTGCCAAAAATAAATTTGCTACACCATTGTAGGTATTTCATTTCTCCTTTTTGGGTCTCTGTTGTCTCATCTGTACAGTGCTTGTTAATATTCTTTAGCACTAATGTTCTACTTGTCAATGAAAAATCAATTTTCATTTCATAGCAAAAGTCATGCCATGCTCTTGAGAGAGCTAGCTCTTTACGGGAAGAGACCCTTCCAGTTCATGGGCACAGAGAATCAGATGAAAGGATCAATCAGGACTTCCTGAAGAAGCCTCTTACTTTAAGGTTTCCATGAATACCACAGAAAATGAATTCCAGGGAAAAGAAAGTGTGGGTGCACTTTTTCACATACTATTATTATTGGTTCACTTCTAGAAATTTGAGATAGACAAATAAAAATAGAATTTTAAAATGTAAACTTTTTTTCTTAGAAGAGATGGTAGGTAGTTATCAGACATAGGGCACAATTTTGCAGCTGTGTAATGAATAGTTGATTTGAAGAGATATATATTATTAATACATGTAAAATTAATCTTTTCTTTCTGCTGCAATCTTGAGTGCTTTGGATAAAAATGAAACAAACTGGCAGAAGTATATCATTAAAGAAAAAATTTTCTAAGAACTTACATTTGAAGAACTCTTTGGTGACTAAAAGCCATCACTTTGGGTTAAACCTGGTTGAGGATTTGAGAAATCTTAACAGATTAAGGACACACACAAAAATACTCAATATTATTAGTCATTAGGGATATACAAAATAAAACCACAACAAGATACCACCAGGAATCTACTAGAATGTCTAAGATGAAAAAGACTGAAACATACCAGGTCTTGGCAAGAAATGTGGGGTAACTGGAACTTTCAGATGGTACTGGTGAGAATGAAAATGATTCAACCATCTTGGAAAACAATTTGGCAATTTCTTAGACACCCCCCCATGCAACCTAGTCATTCTCTCCTTACAATTCATAAATATTTGTGCATAAGTCTTTCTATAGACTATCCAAAAGAAAAAGAAATAGACATGCACAATGTTCATAGCAGTTTTGTTTGTGATAATTTAAAAAAAATGGAAATCATAAAAGTATCCATTAATGGGTAGATGGATAACAAATTGTGGTATATCCATACAATGAAATACTACTCAGTAATACAAGGGAATAAACTATTGATTGCACAGTAACGTGATGAATCTTAAAATAAATATGGTGAATGAACGAAGCCAGAAAAAAAGAGAATACAGAGTGTAAAATAGGTCAGAAAATCCAAACTAATTTATAGCTACAGAAAATAGACCAGATGCCTAGCTATGGGAATGAGAATGGAGAAGGGTGGAGGGAGGAATTACAAGAGAGTCCAAGGAAACTCTTGGGAGTGATGGATGTGCTCATTATCTAGATTGTGACAATGGTTTCACCACAGCATTTGAGTGCCAAAACCTACCAACTTGTATCCTTGCAGTAGGTACAGTTCATTATACTTTCATACAGCTATTATAAAGAAAAAAAAAGGCTCGGCACCTATGGCTCAAGTGGCTAAGTTGCCAGCCACATACACCTAAGATGGTGGGTTCAAATCCAGCCCTGGCCCACCAAACAACAATAATGGCTGCAACCAAAAACTAGCCAGGCATTGTGGTGGGTAGCTACTTGGATCCCAGCTATTTGGGAGGCAGAGGCAGGAGACTTGCTTGAGCTCAGGAGTTGAAGATTTGCTGTGAGCTGTGATGCCACAGCACTCTACCCAGGGGAATAGCTTGAGGCTCTGTCTCAAAAAAGAAAAGAAAAAAGAACTTCTATGTTCAAAAAATAGAGAATATTCAATCATGTTACATAATAGTGCATTTTCTGAACATTGAATATCTTTCAAAAGTTTTGTTTTAAAAAAGTGTTTTATATCATTGGAAAATTCTTGTAATATTCAGAGACAAGTGTAGTTCTGATTTATAATAGTTTATTAATTAATTACTATTTGTTGAATGTCAAATGAATGATGTTAAGTGGAACAAAATATTTAAAAATTATAATATAATATAATCCCAATTGTGGTGACTTTCTTCTTTCTCACCACTGAAAGGAAATACCCCAAAATGTTAACACTGGGTATGTCTGTTAGTTGGAATGACATATGATTTATATTTTCCTTCTTATGCTATTGGGGTTTTTCTGAAATTGAACTATCATTACTTTCGCAAGCAGACAAAAAAACCCAATAAATGCTCTTTTAAAAGATTCTTGCCCACACAAGAGAATTCTTCAGTAGAGATATTTTTAGAAAATACTTCAATCTAATCGAGGCACATACATAGAATCTTTTCTTGTATTTGTTTCATAGTGACATGTTACTAAATGCTTTTCAGAGATTTTAGTGTGGAATGGTGGACTTACTGGAAAGAAAGGCTGTTATACCAGCTGTAGCCTGCTGGCTTGTGATACATAGCCTAGAAATGCCTACTTACAAATATGTTTACGTAGCCTTAGGAATTCTCTCACCTTATCACTTCACCTCTAGCAGTCCTTTGCTAAAACAAGGTCAAAAACAAGGAGGATAAATTTCTTGCAACACTCCAAAACAGTTCTATCAGGAAATGTTCATCAAATATGTCCTATATGAAGAATTTTCCATGAAATGTAGGCAATATCTCAATCTTTTGTCCAATCGATGGTAAACCTTATGCACCTTTAACCTTTTTTCTTCTTGAGTTGAATAATGAAAACAAGGGTAGAGTGAGGTCTGTGGGGTTAGAGCAAAGGAAGAAGCCCGCCCCCCATGGGAAGTGAGAGCCAAGGTGTCCAGGACCGTGTACAGCTGCCGTGCACAAAGACACTCCAGAAAGTGCACCTTCACAACTGTCCCCAAGAATCTCAGGGGCATTTATCCTACAAGACTCCATTCTAACTTTTTGCCAATGTGAAAAAGCCATGACTGGGAGATTGAGTGAGGTGGGATTTGGCAGGAGGGTGGAGCCTGGGGCATGAGGGAGATTGTTGAGACCGAAGGCTGCCCTAAAACCCTGCTTTGCCTGGATGCTGGGATTGCATCTCACAGCCTTATCTGTACTTGACCAGTACCATGAACATTAAACATAAAATCAACATGTAAACTTTCCCTTTCGAATATCATCCTGTGGCTTATAACATTTTAGCTTTAATTTCTTCCTTTCCTAGTTGTTTAAAGAGTTATAGGCAAATCCTTGAAAATGATGTTTCTTTAAATGTCCCTGGGACTGCCTGCAGTCCTTTGGCTGCAGAAATAGTCTTATTTATGAAGTTATCGGTTTGCAAATCAGATCTTCAGGATCTTATCTAAGTATTCTCCATTCTCCTTCCCCAGATTTCTTTACAATATTGAGAAGGATATCTGGTCACTGCATCTGAGCTCTTCAGCCTTCTGGACTAGAACCTTAGTCTCTTCGCACCTCCTTAGCGAGTTGACCAGGGTCTAGAGACACCGTCATTGGGTAGAAACCATGAGAAACCAGTTACTATTGCCTGACCAGGGTCAGGAATAGCCAGTGAAACAGGGACTAAGGAGAGTCCTCTGTCTGGGAACAGTTTTAGGCATCACAGGTGAGACTGACAGCTGCTGATGCTTTTGTTCCCCTTGGAAACATTGTTATACGTGGAGATTAAGTTCTAGCATGCTATGATGGTGGGGTTTACTGCATTTACAGTTAAGTAAGTTTTAATGGGCTCACTTGGGCATTGACAATCTTTGTAAGTTGTCATATGTGTGTGTTATACATGTATATGTTATACGGCATATATCTGTTATATATCTATACACATATTTTGTTAAACCAATCATTTATTGAATCTGAACTTTTAAGCAGAAAAACATACGCCCCCAAGCATGCTTGATAACAGTATTGGTTACATTTAAATATAAACAAGCAAAATGATCTAGAAGAGGTACATAGTTTCATGGATATATTTTCTTCTACATAGAACTATTCCTCTATGTTATCTTTTCTTTCAATATAGAATAACGTCTGGTCACTTGTCTGAGTTCTCTTATCTCATAAACTGTCCCTCACATTTGGTTGGACAATGTTAATTCATAGTTCATTCTACCAGATTCTTATAGGATCATTTAATTTTGTAGGGGTAGTAGTTGTTTTGTAAGTGATTTAAGTTCTTTCAGTTAAAGAATAAATAGTGAATTCTGAACATGTTGATTAAAATATGTTTTTAAGATATTCTTGATAATTGGAAGAATGATCTTAGTGTATATTAGCATTTGTAAATGAGATATCTGTAAGTATTTTTGGTGGTGGTGATGGGGAATTTTCTGAAGGAATATACTGCTGAGTGCCATCTTCAGGAAGAGCATTTTGTAACTCTGAAATAGAACCTGGACAATTTAGGACACATTAAAAATGTCGTTTTCAACACTGAAATCCTAAGATATATTTCCAATCGCAGTTTATTAAGGCACTGTAATCAACTATTCTTTTTAAGCATAGTTGTGCACCAGATAAGAAGTTATTACATTAGTTAGATTAATGTATGAGTTGTGAGTTCTGAGGATTATAGATATGTGACATTTATACTCCTCTTGCCACACAGACTGAAAAAAAGTCATTTTGAAACAGAAAACAGCTTCATTCCATAAGCATGCCATTAATGCATGATTCAAGCTGTCATAGTTTGGATGAGATAACCAAATTCCTCAGATGAAACAGCTGAAAGCAGCTGCTTCATTAGGAATGATTTAGAGATATGTAAATTGAAGACAGTAGATTGAAAGGGAAAAAGATAAGTGTAAGGTAATTACTGAAAATGAAAAATGATTAAAAAATTATCATTATGACTATTGGGCCAACTAAAAATCCTTATCCTCATGAATCTCTCGGGAAGCTGTGTATACATGAAAGTACAGCTGGGGCTTGTTTGAAATCGACAGTTATAAATGCCATCATTTTAAGACTGCATTTGAAAATTTGGGGGATAATTATACAAAGAATGGAATAATATTCTTGGAAAGTCTCAGTCCAGAAAAGTTTGTTCTTAATAAGCTTAAGAACTCAATAAATAACGGCATCTCATGTTTACAAGGTGTGTTTCATTCAACTCAAATATTCAAGTATAGATAGGTTTAAATATGCACAGTCATATAACACTCTCTTCATGCATAATAGCCCAAATGTTTGAATTCCTTAGACATAAAGCAACTCTTTATTTCATATGTAAAAATACAACCTCTACCTTTGCCACACACATTCTCTGCAAATAGCACCTTGTATTGTTCATGCTGAAGGGTTGTCAATGCAATCTTCTCTTACAGCAATGTTTTAAAAATTCTTTGAAAACAAAACACCTGTGTTTTCTGGCAGAACAACAATGTATCAACCAAAATAGTTTTATTTAATGACTGACTGTGGTTAGCTAGCGCCCCATAATTCATTTCATAATTGGAAAAAAATGTAACATTTGCTGACATCATCTGAGTGCTGATCTGGAACCATTAAAGAGGGAATTTTCCAACAAAAACGATTTAATTTTCCACTTCACAATTCAGGAAGAATTTAGGATTAGGGCATTCATGGAGTTTAGAAATGGTTTTCATTTTCAGGATTTTAGCTCAAAATTTGCACAGGAAGGAAGATCGAATGAACATAATTTAATTTCAAAGATGACAGTTTATCTGCAAAATCCTGCTTCCTCTTCTGCATATTAATGCCAGTCTAAGATCAAATATATTAATCTCTGAAGATAAAATTGTCTTAGAAATGAAAAATCTAATGAGCAAGGAAATATAGTTATTGTTAAGTTCTATTCCAAAGAATTTCTTTAAAAAACAGTCACCTAATTCTTGCCTACCTCGATCTCCAGTTTATCTGAAAGTTTCCCATGCAAAATATATAATACATATTCTTCTTAGCAAAGTATCTCAAGAATGGAAGAAAAAGTATCCAATGTACTCAGTCTTACTATGAAACCAATTTATAGCTTTATTATGAACTCTATAACCCAATTATAGCCCAAAAAGAAGGGGAAAGGGGAGAGGCAGGGGAGGGGAGGGGGAGGATGGATGGAGAGAGAGCAATTGGTGGGACCACACCTATGATGCATCTTACAAGGGTACATGTGAAATTTACTAGGTGTAGAACATAAATGTCTTAACACAATAACTAAGAAAATGCCATGAAGGCTATGTTGACCAGTTTGATGAAAGCATTTCAAATTATATGTAAAACCAGCACATTGCACCCCATGATTGCATTAATGTACACAGCTATGATTTAATAAATATGTGTATATATATATATATATATATATAAAATAGAATGTATCAGTGAAAAGTAATATACTTCTAGTTGTAGTGGCATTATTTGCTATTGATACAGAAAAGGGTTCAACTTACTGCAAATATGGTCAAAGAATATCTAATCTGCCTTTCTTAAGAAAGTTCATCCTATGTCAGAGAGGAGACAGAGAGGAAACTCATTCTTGAAGTTGACATTTTTGATATTTTTGTCTCCTTTCATTTAAACACTGTCTTGCGAATATTCTTAACTCTCTACTTCTATACGTGGCTGACTTTCCTCCAAAGTTATAGCCTGGATTAAACCTATCTGTCTGTCTGCTTACCTTGTGCCAACAATGGAAATGACTGAAAAGAAAAATACAAAACTATGTGACTTGGTCTCTCTTTAAGTTCTGCAGACATAAATCTCAGATGGGCACTCAAACATGTCTGGAATCTTACAAAACTTTCATAATGTTTTCACCTGCCTACATGTCCAAATAATCATTTCATGCTTTTCTCTTTGAAACTCCTACATTACCCAGCCTCTCTGCCAGACTCACTGGTCACCATAGTCTTGTCTTATATCCATCAGGGAAGCAGGAGCAATTAGATAGGAACTCTCTCATCCTTCTCCGGGAAAGCCATCAGCTTGCTTGCATGATTACTTCTCACTCTTTGACTTCCTTGTGATTACTGTGAATGATGTGGCTTGGCCCAGGTCAAAAGACAACTTGGCCATTGTGCTCCAGATCCTTTCCAGGGACTTTGTTTTTATAATTTTCCCTTCTGTCCTGTCCACATGTCTTTTTAATTCCTATCCCATATCCCTGTTCCCCTTCACAAGATTCATCTTTAAAGAGTTATCTAGAGTTGCTTGCTGTTATGGACTGAATCGTATGCCTCTAAAATTCATAGGTTGAAGCTTTAACCCCTAAAGTCGGGGTTAGAGAGAGCCCTAATCTGCTAGCATGAGCGTCCTACTAAGTAGAGGAAGAGAAAGCAGGGATCGCTCTATCCACACACAGAGAGGAGAGATCATGTGAAGATACAGTGAGAAGGCAGCCATCTATAATCTAGGAAAAGAGACCTCAACAGAAATGAACCCTGATGGCACCTTAATATTAGACTTCCAACCTCCATAACTGTGATAAATTTCCCATCGTTTAAGCCATTAAGCCTGAGCAGACTTACACACTGCCCTTACTTTTTCAACTCACATTCCCTTCTAACCCACTCAACTGGCCATCTGTCCCTGCAACTTCTCTGTCTTTGCACTGATCAAGACTACTGACAACAGTCCTATTACAAACACTATTCCTTTTGCCTGCTCCCTCACCAGCATTTGCAAAGTTGATCACTGCTTCCTTTTCCTTTCTGCAGTTACTTTTCTTGGTGACCATGGTGCCATGCTGCTTTGGTTTCCTTTCTTCATTGGCTGCTGCTTCTCAGTGTTCATGTGGGTTCTTCCCCTCCTCTGCGTGACTGCTAAAGGTAAGAGCATCCCAGAGCTCTGTCCTGGTCTCCCTTCTTTTCTCTATCTCCTCAGCCTCATTCAGTCCCATGGCTTTAAATACTATTTGTACATTGACAAGTTCCAAACCACGTATTCATCTCTGACCTCTTTTCTGAGCTCCAAATTATAGATCTAGATCCCTCTTTGACTGCTCCATGTGAATATCAAGTAGGTATCTCAATTTTAATGTGCCAAAAATAGAACTTTTAGTTGCCTCCCCCAATTCCAGTCCTACTTAGTCTTTTTCTAGTATACAGGTATGGCATCATCATCTACCTCATCACTCCAGCCAAAAATCCAGGGGTCAACCTTGATTCCTCTCTTTTCTTCATTATCTTCCCATTTAAAACCCTTGGTAAGGCCTTTGGTTAAAGGTACTTTGAAATCTTCTACTTTTTTCTGTTCCCTTATAGACCCTTTTAGTCCGAGCTGTCAAAGTCTCTACCATGGTCTGTCCTTTTCCTTCTATCTCTACCAAAATTCCCTGCTGTTCCCCACCTCCCAGTTTAAGTGGAATTCCAATGAAATGGATATGTAGTAGCCAGAGTGCTTTTTAAAAATAAAAATTGAATCATGACCCTCTAATTTCTCTAAAGACTTCTCTAATGACTTCTCATCAGCATCAGAATAAAATTCAGAGTCATGACCTAAAACACTCTAGGGCTTTTAAATACAAAATTGTTTCACTATTAAGTATAATGTTAGCTGTGGATTCTTCAAAGATGTCCTTTATCAGGTTCAGGAATTTTTCTACTATTCCTAGTTTGTTGAGTTTTATTGTGAAAAGAATTGAATTTTGCCAAATACTTTTTTCTGTATCAATTGAGATGATGACATGTTTTGTCCTTTATGGTAGTATTATGGTGTATTATACTGATTGATTTCCATATGTAGTATATTGAACCAATCTTGTATTCCTTGGCTAAATTCCACTTGGTCATGGTGTATAATACTTTTTACATGTTGTTGGATTTGGTTTTCTGGTACTTTGTTGAGGATTTATGTTCTCTTATGATGTCTATGTCTGGCTTGGTAGCAGGGTGATAACTGACCTCACAGAGTGAATTGGGAGAGTTCCCTTCTGTTTTATTTTTCAGAAGATTTCAAAAAATTGTTGTTAATTCCTCTCTGTTTGGTAGAATTTACCATTCATAGCAAGTGAACCTAGGCTTTTCTTTTTGGGACATTTTTTGCTCACTGAGTCAATCTCTTTACTTGTTAGAGATGTATTCAAATTTTCTATTTCTTCTTGAATCAGTTTCAGTAATTTTGTCCTTCCTGGCATTTGTCCATCTCAACCAGCTTATCTAATTTGTCAGCATTCAATAATTCCTAGTATTCCCCTATAATCCTTCTTATTTCTGTAAGGCCAGTAGTTCATCCCCCTTTTCTTTCCTTATCTCAGTAATTAGAATCTTCCTTCTTTTTTCTTGTTAGATTTTCGCTAGATGTTTGCCAGTTTTAGTGATGTCGTCAAAAGAACCAACTTTTATTGGTTTTAAATGTTTTTCTATTTCATTTATTTTTGCTGTAATCATTATTTCCTTCTTTCTCTTTGCTTTAGGTTTAGCTTTCACTTCTTTTCTTTTACTGATTTCTTTTTTTTTTTTTTTTTTTGAGACGGAGCCTCAAGCTATCCCCCTGGGTAGAGTGCCATGGCATCACAGCTCATAGCAACCTCCAACTCCTGGGCTCAAGCGAGTCTCCTGCCTCTGCCTCCCAAGTAGCTGGGAC